>JAMLFT010004499.1:0-19431 GCA_026544285.1 Pachyrhizus erosus | reverse complement strand
AAATATAGAGTTAAAATTTTAGACTTAAAAACTTAAATTTAAACAAAATAAATTAATTTTAAGTAATTTTTTTATTAGTCAAACTTAAATTCTAAGTTTTTATCACCAAAAGCGTGAACCAATTGGTATGAAATTGTTTAAGAGCTCTTAAATTAAAATTTTAGATATTCAATTACATTAAATATTTTTTTAAAATTATTATTCATAGTGATATGATCTAACTTAAATAAGATTATTTTCTTAGAATTTTGTGGATTAGCCTTATTTAATTATTGAATTAAATTTAGATTATTAATATTAATTATAAAAATAAAATAAACCATTTTTAATTGATGAATATTAGTTGTTTGAGTTTATTATATAAGTGTATCTATGATGAGTTATGTCTCCACTTGGTGTCCAAACGAGGAGTCCATGCTTTTGTTTTGATGATTAGAAAATTGTTATCCCATTAAGTAATTTTATATGATATAACATTGTGTACGAAACCATAATTACTAGACAAAGAGGAATATCTTTTTCATTATAGTGTTTATGAATCAATTGATATAACTAACATGAATTTCGTCTCCCCTTTCATGTACATATTTTCTAATATCTTATAATTGTTATTATGTGTTATGAATACACTATAATTGTATATAATTTATCATTAAAATTCTATCATGTTTTTTGTGGAGGAGACATGTGATCTCTACTAAAAAAATATAAAATTTTAACTTATTTATATTTCTATATATTATAAATAAACTCTATTTACGAAGATTAAATTTGTAACTTTGGACAAATTAGTTCATTATATTTTCTTATTAGTTTATAGCAATTTTTTTCAACATATTTGAAGTAGCATTTCAACTTATAGCTATAGTTTATTATTTTTACTTGTTATTCTAGTTAAATTTGCCCTCTGTCCTCTCACAGAAAAAAAAAAAAAAAACTAAATCTTAATACATCTCATGTGTAGGAAACTTTCCTTGTGGGTTATAGCATCCAACCACCATTCTTCTTGTATTGGTCTCTCGGTCACACCACCCTCAGCGTTGTCAATCTCGACTCCCTCCATGCTTGTTGCCATACTATTGTCACTATTTTTTTTTTTTCTCTCATAGATTTCTCTCTTTCTGTCTAGCTAGTTATTGTTTCTAGGATTTGTATAGCTTGTGATTTTTGTTTTCACTATGGGTGTAGGTTGCTATTTTGGGTATTTTTTGGTTTTGTTTTCAATTTCCGAATCCTAATGAATTTCTACGAGATGTTTAATTCAAAGTACTTTTGTTGTGTGCCTTATTGCTTCTATTACATGTTTAATTCATAATGATTTTATTCTAAACGTTTGAATTATTATACATATCGTAAATACAAAATTAAAAGTACATACAAATTAAATAAGTAAATAATAAAAAGTGATTGTTATAGACATGGTAAAAGCTTCGATATTGATCATCCATAATAAGATATCCCACTAATAGAATTAGACTACAAAACTTACGTTAAACTAATCAAAGAAACTAACCTTGGACCAATGGATTTTGTAACTTGTGTCACCATTACTTATTCAGATAAAAGATAACAACCTAGTGTAGCACAAACACTAACACAGGCCTACTTGTATAGAATTTTTTGGGGATGAAATACATGAAACTCGTGAATATAATACATCCACATGTACTTCAAAAGATTAAACTTATAAGAAACACAACCGTCCACACACTTGATGTGTGTTTCACATTTTGAAATCGACAATGATACATATATTTTTCTTCATGCAATCAAGACATTAGTTGAAAGTTTAAACTTTTTGGAAGCACCACAAGACATAAAGTATTTTTTATAAATTAATCACATATATTCCTTTTCTTTTTAGATAGGTAAGTTATCCCAAATAATGAAGGATATTTGTGTATTATATCAAAATAAGCAGTCATCACTCTTAATTCGAGCAAGAACTCCCCATCAATGCTCAAGAAGTTTTTAATTGTACACATTCATCTCTTTAAAATAATATTGAAAAATCATTTAACGTGTTAAAGAAAAGATAAAAAAATAAATTATTTTAAGATAAATAATACATATAAATAAATTTATATAAAATGCATATAAATATATTATTTTATATTTATTCTCTAGTTTAATCTCTAATTTTACTAAATATTTAAAATTGAATCCTAACTTATTTACTATTAATTATGAGTTTATCTCTTATTAGATATAAACTCATACGCTACGACTTAGTCCATTTACTATCAATTATAAGCTATGTGCTACCAACTACCTTATCCGCTATCCACTAGTTTCTACGAAACACAACCATAGTGATGTCTTCTTGAGAATAATATTATTTCATTTTGGTCATTTTTTGAGGAATATTATAGCCGTCCTTTATTATAATTTGGTTACATTATACATAAACCCTTTTCGATTAAAAATTTATAACTACTCCCCATAATATATATTACTTTAGTTCTTTCACTCAAAGATTTCCTTTTTAAATGAAAGAAATGGTCATTTTTATTCTTTTAATCATTGACGGGATATTCTCATAGCATAAATATGAGATTATTTTTCATATTATGAGTAATGATTCGGCAAAATTTCTTTAATTTAATAACCCCCAAATTTGAATTACTGACATACTAAGTAAAATTAACCTGAAATCACAGTACACTTTTACTGCGAGTAACAACTGCTATTTGCTGGGGAATATGCTCGTTTTTATCATAACACCTGAATGCAGTATGAGAATCTGAATACAAATGTAAAGCAAAAAAGATGAACACATTATATTTAAAAAAAGAAATGCTCATTTGTATTATATCATATATCAGTTAAAGGATACAATAAAAGAATATGTATGTAAACGCTTAAGAAAAAAAAAAAAAAGATACAATCAAAGAACTGATGAGCACTATTGGTAACTAAAAGGCAATTAAAACATACATCACAAACTGCTACGATAACTCTGTAAAAATGGTACCCTTATTATGGCACACATTTACAATTCAGAATGGAGGGATAAAAAGGCCAAGAAAAGGAGAAGAAAATGCATACATATCTTGCCAGTGTACACATTAATTTATTCATTTTATACTATTTCCATTGCCGCAAAGCCACTGCTGCAACTACACATAGCAGGCCCTGCCCAGGCCCCAAGATATCATGAACAAGTCATTGCTGGGCCTTCCGGGCATTCTTGAGGTTTCGTACAGTCATAACAAGCTTTTGTCTTTCACCTTCTACCTCAGCAAATTTTAGACTCATTTCTGAGTATCTTTGTTGTAACTCTTTCAGCTCGGTTTCTATTGAGTTGTTTCTTTCCTTCAACAACGATAGTTCGGCTAAAGTGTCACAAAGTTTGCTGCCAACCCCATTATTATCCATTGCGGATATTTCTTCTTTCTCCGACAAACATGCATTACTGCCACGTGCAGAAAGTGATCAACAATGGAACAATTCAATAGTTTCAATTCACAAGTTTACACGTAAGAGTAACATAGACAAACTAAGTAGTCATAATTAGTTCTAAAAATGTCTACTTAATGTTATAGGGAAAATATAAATGACACACCTCTTGAACAAAGGCACTACAACACCATTTTCTTCAGACAGGCGTGTAGTGTCATTTGAAGCAGTAATACTCTTATCCTCTACAACCTGTTTGAAGCGCAAGCCAATTATATTTATTGCTGATACATGATAATATGATTTAATAACGTAATAGACCAACAATACAGTAATAATAGTTTAATCTAGACAACAAAGGCTTGTAATTTAAACTTAATAGAACCAAAAATACTATGAAACTTTGCCCAAGATTAATCATAAATAATAATAATGAAAATAGCTCAAAATTTCTTATTTCCATCATTCATCAGTGTATTTTAATGGATATGCCAATTGACACTAAGAGGCTCAAATTATTTTATTCAGTTGCAAATTGCTTGAGCTATGTGCTATACTAATTACTATACCTTTTGCAAAGCAATGCTCTGATTGAATTCCTCCACTTTGTCCTCCAGTTCCTCAATTTTGGATTGGAACTCCCTTTCCTTCTCCAAAAATGAAGAAGCTGACATTTCCAAAGCAGTTTCCTTGGACTTTATCGTGTCCTGCCACAAACAACTCTTTTTATTTATATGCCCCCCTCAACTGCCAGAGCTAAACAAACTATCCTAAGAAACTGCAGAGGAATGAAAAATGATGTGTAGTAGAAGAAAATATCAATAGAAGAATTAGCATTTGGGACTTGGGTATCAAGCATTTTTCTCAAAGGACCTATCTATCTCTTCAAACCACTGGGATTTGTGAAGTTATTACCTCAAGCATTTTTATTTTCTCCCTCAGACTGGCCATTTCTTTTGAACTCTGAGGAATTGAAGCACTTTTTTTGTTCTTCAGATTGGTCTTAGTTCCATCAGAAAGCTGTGTGCGTCCATTGCTATCCTTGAACCTCTTCTCAATGTTGGTTAATGCATCGTCCTTCTTCTTTAGTTCACCCTTTAGCTGGAAAACTTGCTTTCTTAGATTTTCTTTCTCAGCCTCATCGTCAATAAGAGCACCTTTCAAGTCACTATATCGAGCTCTAAGTGCTTCTAACTCTGATTGCAAGACTCTACTTGCCGTCTCTTTTTCATCCCTGAGATGCTTCATTCTATTTAATTCATCCAGTGACCTTTCTGCTTCCTTTTTCAACAAAGCAATTGCATTCACCAACTCATTTCTTTCCACTGTTCTACTCTGTAACCAAGCCTCAGATTCCTCAAGTGATTTCTTCATAAGTTCCAAGTCATTTCTTAAGATTTCTTTTTGTTCTACTTGCTCAGATAGGCATGATATCTCCACTTTAAGCCTTTCATTTTTTGCTTTTAGCATCTGGATCTCTTCAAAGAAATCCCTACTAACTTGTTCCTCGTGAATCTTCTGATTTTCAAGCTGCTTGGACTTGTCCTCAATTTCTAACAACATCTGTTGTTTCTGAGCTGCCATCATGTCTATTTTGTTGGATAGTTCATTCAGTTTTACCTCATAATCAGCTTTGGCTGATTGAAGTTCTTCATTGACTTTGTGCAGCATTGATTCCACTAGTCTTTTCTGCACACGAAGTTCACTTGCTTCTGTCAATGCCCTCATGGCAGCCTTTTCATTTGCATCAAATGTAGAGGCCATTTGCATTGAGAGCCTTTTAAATTCTTCTTGAATCCTCTCAGCAGTGTTAGCATTTTTAAGTCTGGTGTTTCGCAAAGCTTCTTCTGCACGGATGGCTCTTTGCTCCTGCTCAACTTTGTCGCTTGTTACGGCATCTAGATCAGCTTCAAATCCTTGGGCTTGTTTCCCCAGTTCATCCTCTAATCTACTGATTTGGGTTTCAAGTTCCTTGATGGTAGCCAGAGAATTTGAGAATTCTTCTGACTGTTGCTTGAGTTGATTTTCCAGATTCTGAATATGGGCTTCAATGTCGTCAACAGCAGGAGGAGGAGATGAGCATTCATACTGCATCTTTAATTGTTCTTGCAGTTCACTTTGTTCCAGCCTATATGCAATATCATGGTTTTCCTGTTTCAATATCTCATAGTCTAGTGCAAGCTGCTCCATCTGCATCTCTAACTCATCTTTGTCTCTCCTATACATCTCTATTTCACCATAGAGATCTATAATTTTTTGCTCAAATAAGTGGGTCTCCTTGGCATTGCTGTGCTCCTTGACTAGATCTTCCAATTCTTTCTGTTCTTCGTCATCTGTCTCACAATTAGAGAGCTTTCCCCCTAACTCATGGGAGTTTTTACCCTCTTCATGTTTATTGGAAAGACTACATATTTCCTTATTTTTCTGCTCCAGCATTTCATCCAGGTCCTGCACTGCAAGAACTAGTTCAGAATTTGCTTCTTGTGTCTTCTTTAACTGCAATTGGAGATTTGCATTCAGCTCCTTCTCATACTTCAATTCTTGTCTAATTTCTTCAACAAGAGTACAAAGATCCCCGCTATCCAATTGAGGCCTGTTACTTACTTTGGCCTCGTCCATTCGTTTGCGAAAAGATCTGAGATTGTCACATTCATTCTTGAGTGCATCTCTTTCCTCTTTCAAGCTAATGATTTCCTTTGAGAGCTCCTGTCCTCTTTTTCTTTCCTTTACAATTTGCTTTCTAAGAGTCTGCAGTTCCAAGTCTGACACATCCACCTGCCTGGCCAAAGCAGCGAGTTCAGCCTTGAGTCTTTCAATTTCCATACCAGATGCTTGATGGGACCTTTCCCTAGGAAGCGCATCGTGAGAACCATTAGTTGAACCATCAGTACTCAAACCATGTTCTGAGCCAGCTGACCAGTCCCAATGTGATCTCTGCTGGATATCACACATTGCTACAGAGGCATTTAGAGCAGATTTTTGGGGCCCTGAAGGGTGGCTGACATCTGAAAGAAAACCATTGTTGTTGGGGTGGATGCCACCATTTCTTAGTCCATTTTCTCGTGGAGTATCAAGTCCAGAACTGCCATCAGAACTTGACAATGTAATGTCAGATCCACTAGATGTTCTACAATCAGCACTCAATGCAGCTCCATTGGTGTTTACTTTGGCAGACACATCCTGTGAAACATGGAAAGAGGAAATTTAATAATTTCTATACAATTTTCAAGTTTAACTGCCAAAATAGAAGGAAAGAAAATAGGTAACTTTGCACTTAGAAAGGACATGACTGTTGAATATATATTAAGGAAATTTTCAATTATGAAACATGACAGTAAAATATACAGAGACCCGACCCCCCCCACCACCAATCTTCAAAGAAAAAATGTTAAGAAAAGAAATGTTATTTTTTTATTCTATAGACTGGGAAATACAAACAAGCCAAAGTGATTCCTAGGCTCCTGGCCCCAATGAATGAAACCTTACTTCAGAAGAATCAGTTTTAGAGCTTGCATCTATCTCTCCATTGCTTAAGTAGGTCCTCAAACTTCTATCATTGGGTTTTAGTTTGGCATCTTCACTATCCTCTTCCTCTCTGCAAATGTTATTTAACAAGAAGAAACCCCATCATCAAAAACAATTGAGTTGGAGGAAACCTCTATAACCTGCAAAACAAAAATAACCATACTAACCCCCCGTACCTTTTATCATTATTCTCTTTTAGCCTCTGGATAGACACCTGTCCATTAAGCAACAAATCAGAATCACTGAAATCAGCATTGCAGTAAATTGCGTTCTACTCAATTCTTTTTATTAGAAAAAGGGAGAGACCAGATACTAACATGCAAGACGGCATCGCAATGAGAATTCTTGATGGGAAGAGAGACAGTGGAGGGCTTTGTAGCTTCAGCATACTCAGCAAAGTCTAGAGAAACTTCCCCAAAGGAGCTAGCTTTTGATAACCCCTACACAGAAACTAGATCACAATCTGACACACATAACAAACTAAACAACCAAACGCAAACAGAAAATTTCAAACTCCATACCGTTGAAACCACAAAATGATATACTCTCTCACTGAATTTCCCAGCCTTTGGCTCCTGAACAAACTTCACTGTTTCGTAGACAGGATTCTCCCATCTACAAACTCCACCACGAACTGCAGCTTTCTCTAACCTCGTAGTTACCTTTCCAATGTCCCCCGGAACTATAGACAGCACCAAAGCATCCACCCCAGATTGCACCATCTGAAAATCACACCAACCTAAGTAAAAATCTCTCCTTCACCATCTCAAATCGAAATCAAAACCCAGTTGCTGCATTGCACCCCATCATCAAAATCAAACAGAACCAAGTGCAACACAATCATACCCTTTTTAAACTTAAATAAATTGATTTTATTTTATTTTTATATTCCCACATGCATCGGAGGCAATACTGTCAGATACTAAACATCTGACACCTCTCATGACGGAAATTCGAACCTTGATTAGTCAAGTCGTAGGAGATTAGCCCCATAAACTAAATTAAATGAATAAATGTGCTAAATTTAATCAATGGTTACTTTCATTGTGACATGAATCCAAGCTAAGCTACCTGGGTGACATGGAAGTGGAGTTTGAAAACAGCTTTGACTCTGTGTTTTTCACTCCTCCATCTGAACATTTTCGCTCACAAGTCACACCACTCCACCGACTCAGCTCAACATGTCACTTATCCCAAAACCCAGTTGGATTTCGGTAACCGGAAAACCACGTCATCAACCGGAGCTCCCAAAATCCGCCGGAAAAGGCTGCTCTGGTGGTCCGCGCAGAAAAAGATTGTTGAGCTCAGTCTCGGTGGTTCTGAGCACAGTGCTGCTGAAGTGAAGTGATGTTGAAACGAAACCCAGTTAAGGAAGAAATGTGAGGGTAGCGACCTCTGAAAACTCGAAAGCAAACAGAGTCAGTAGATCTCATCTCATACGTGCTGTTCTTGTCTTGTGTCTTCTTTGTAACAGTTTTTAAGAAACCAGGTGACACATGCGTCTAACAATTTAATATTCAATTCGAACCTTCTCTATGTGATTTTTTTTTATTAATTAATGTTTTAATTCCATTTGAAGAAATAAATACGTGAACATAAATGTTTTTTTACTAGTGATGAAAAATATGTACTAGTATTTATTAATTTATTAGTATATGGTTTTCGTTTTAGGAGAGGTGTCATTATTCATAAATAATGATGGCCCTGTACGTTGTCTCTTTTCCTTATTATTAAATTATTGTAACAAATTACCTTCCCCGCGAGTGTATAAAAATAATTTCCCGTACCCGAGTTGTGCTTTTTATTTATTAACATTGTTAACAAGAGAGAATAATTTAAGCTTGAAAGGGAATTTCGAACCAGACCAAAGGAAATTATCAGGTGAGTTGTTGGAACAGTAACAATAGCTTCAAATAGAGAATTCAATTCTTACTGGGTTACATGTACAAGTTTGCCTCTTTTGCTCAATGGAAGATGAAATTTGGAAATTAGAGACATAGGTATCTCTTGGGGTTTATTTGTACAAAATAATTTGTGCTGATTAATTTTGAGTCATTAACTTAAGTCTCTCTTGAGTAATTTCAGTTTAAAAAAATACCACGTGCAAGTTTAAACCATGGAATTTTTCAACATCTTTATTGAATTGTACAAATGTCCGAATATGACTTTTCATAGGAAGATTAGCAACTGTCCTTTCAAAATAACAATGTTCCTTCTTTTGCTTCTGATTTTGGTACTTGGGAGATATGAGGAGCTTTGATGCTAATGCTGATAGACATGTCTCAAAAACTTCAACCAATTACTTACTATATATTCACAATTACAATTATGAAATTATTTATGTATGATCGGCCTTATCGAGAACAATAATGTTTCTTCTCTATCACTAGCCACCTCTTAATTGTGCCAAGCTTTAGGAATATATATATATAGAGAGAGAGAGAGAGAGACAAACGTGATTAGTCAATGTTCTGGATAAAATGCTGGATAGTATGATGTAAATAAAGTTCATAATCCACCAAAAGAATAAAAAAAAAAAGTTCACAAAGTTCATTATGAAAATCAAGGAAGGAGCTTTATGAAAATGCCTTACATCGTAACTTAATTATTCATTTAAAATCTAAATATAAAAAATAATCATGTCATTGATAACAAGTTTTTGACTGTCTTATTGGATTCCTTTTATTTAGTCATTGTCATTATTATATTGGATGCTTGAAATTAAGAGGACCCACTTAAGTATGTACTTTTGTGTATTTTCTTCGTTTCATCTTTTAATTTCGTGTAGAATTAGACATCTGGACCCCCAAAAATGATCATAATAAGCAACCAAGCTTTCACCATATCATACTTTCCCGCTACTTTCGCCTGTGTGAATTTTTGTGGATATATATAAAATTTTTTAATAATGATTCTCATGACTCATGGGACATGAATTTATTAAAAAAAAAATAGAGGACCAAAATTTTATGGGATATTAGAAGTTGATTACCGTAAAGGGTATTTGAAGTTAAGGCATAAGAATAATAAATAGCTCGGAAATACATCTAGTGTAATCTGCCTAACAGGCCAGCTGCCGACAAATTTCCATGGAGGTTTGGGTTGAGATATTATATAAATAATTGCTGAAAAAAAATAAAAACCCAACACTCAATAAATTTTCGTGTTCTCTTTTTATATAATGAAAATGACATGTTAACTATAATAAATTTTGATATTGCTTACAAATCCTTGGCTAAATATGCACTCAATCTGAATGAGGTTATTGACACTTTTTATGCTTCCACTAATAATTCAAAATATTAATTTTTTAGATTACTCTTTTACCAAAAATGCTTTTATTAAATGTTTGTGTATTAAAGATTCACTATATTAATTGTTTATATCTTTTTTTGTGTATTTAAGATCTTACTTTTTTTTTTAATTTAAATTATATTTTTTCTTGTTAGCTGTCTAATCACACATTTGAATTTTAATTAGTCTCTCGTTGTATTTTCTTTTTATGAAAGTGTGGCATAGCTGGAATTATTTGATAAATTAGTGATTTTGAAATTATATAATTCAGTTATTGAAAATACTAATTTTTCAAAAGTTATTTTGTAAAATATATGCGTGTTTTGCTCAAGAATATTTTAGATCTCTTGAACATAAAAGGGTAATATGCAAGATTAGTTGTATATCTTTGACTTGTTGTATTGGAATTATTTTAATAAGCAATGAGTAATCATAAGCCTAACACCATAAAAGGAAAAATAATGGACGATTACTAAGAGTTTAATGATGTTATCCTTTAAAGTGGGCAATTTCATCTAATCAATTATAAAATATCTCAACTAATATAAATTAGTAAGTTACTTATCTTTAATTTATATACGTGAAATATGATTGTAATCTTAAAAAAAAATAAACAATTCTATGCATCATATGGAAAACTATAAAGAAAAATAGGAATAAATCAACTTGTTTTTTTTTTTATTAAAAATGATTATTATTATTACATTTTTACCTTGGTTTCCAATTTTATTCTAGCATGCTTTTCAATATAAATTTCCTATTTATCAGTTTCTTAACTAGGGATATTACAAGATCCCAAGAAAACGTAAGAGTGAATTGTTTTAGGAGACATAAGACTAGTTAAGATTAAACAAGAGTGTGAATACATAAATAGCCCTATAGCTGACGTTTTCAAGTACATTTAGTTTATACATCTAAGAGTTAAGAGATCGAGGTGAGATGACTTACTAAATCATTTATGGCACATGGTTGTGAGGTTTGTAGTAGGTTGGTGAATGTGCATAATGTAAAATTTATGATGGGTAGGTGAATGGTGCATAATGTAAAATTTCTCAATGTAACATCAAATCCCTGGCAGAGATAAAAGTTGATTAATAGAAGTCATAATATATCTACCTAAATCATAAAAGAATTATACGTGCATACGGAGCGTTTATGTTTATGGGCAAACACATTACATTCTTTGTGGAAGCATATAGTATTTACCATATGCGTGGTTGTATTTTGCAGTCTTAAGTCTGAACTAAAAGCTAAGGGACCAGTCATAAAACGCCCACCAATATTTGTGAAGATTCCATCATTTAAAAGACGAATACGTGGGGGAGCGAAGAAGGTGAAAGGTAGATAGGTGGATGTATGAGTTTTCATTGTGCTTTGAATTTACTTGGCTTTAAAAGCTCGCATGGCGTAAGGTGAGCTTAACTCAGTCATTACTAGTAGTCAATCACACAAGTCCATTCAATTTCAACTTCATAGCTCCATCATAACGTGCTTCTGCTCTCAATCTAACTTCACAAACTAAGCATACATCATTCAACCTCCACTCTATAAATTTAAACATTTCCTTTTTCTCTTTTTAATATCATAATTAATTATATCTAATGAGAAAAAGTAGTTTTATTTATTTATTTATTCTTAAAAAGGTATTTATTATATTAAAATATAAAAATCATTTAACGGTTACTTTTTGAAATGATTTAAAATATTGAATAAGACATATTTAATAATTAAAAAAATACATTCCTAATAACTGAGAGGCCTATCACAATTCTGAGCAAAGTCAATACACACCACAACTGCCAAACCTAACCAAAGACCATCCCCCATTGGTATTCTTAAATCCAGTTTTAACATTGACATGTACATGTAATGCTGTTAAATCAGAAAGCTTCAGGACCTCTAATGTTTGCCTCTTCCGGCAAAGGCAAATTAGTACTTCCAGACCACCTTTTGTTTCTATGCTAGCTCTGTCTTGGCTGCGTACCAGGTAGAACTTATGCCAATTAAAGCTGCGCCATTTTTAACTGTGTCTGTGGCAAAATTGGCAGCAACTTATCTCCCCTATATTAAAGACAAAACAACTCCACTTCAATCTAATATTCCTCCTTTCACCAGCTATGCACCAATTCCAAAGTTCAAGTTGATATTGTAGGTTTGTTTCAATTAATACATGTCTAGGTTTTTTTAAGAAAGATTTTTTATTTAAGGAATAATCTTGTAAATTAAGAGAGCTAACTTGACTACATTGTAAATTAGGGCTTTTATTTTGTGAGAAATAAGTTATCTTAAATAATAAATATACAATGAATAAAGAATATTTGAGATATTAAACTAAGGGATGTACTTTATCAATTTTGAAATAATTATTATTTAAATGTTTAAAAAATTCAAATTTTCACTATTTTAAAAAATATTGTTTATTATTTATTTTATCTCATAGAATTTAACTTAGTGAAATGAAAAAGAATAATAAAATAAAATTAAAAAAGTAATTACTAATATTAAATAAAATATCTCACTTACTAAGGAGAGTTTGGATCCATTAATATAAAGTTGTTCTAATTTAATATTTTTTTAAGTTCAAATTTACTAAATATTTAGAGAGAAAAATTGTTGTCTATAATAGTTTAAACCAAAAATAAAATATTAAGGATTTAAAAGTATAAAATATTCAATAAAAAAGTAATTATTTTAAAATTGAAGGGGAAAATATTATGTAATTACTTTATACGATCTATAAGATAATGGATCATTTAATGATAATAATTGCAAAAAATTAAATTGCACATATCAAAATTTTAGTTAAAAATCTATGTTTCAAACCACATGCTTTAATGATTTTTATTAAATGAATCTAGTGAAAATACGTCTTCAAAGAGAAAGATATAATTTTAATCAATGAAAGAGAATTTAATTACTTAATAATTGACAAAAAAAATATTGTTTTAATTATGAAGAATTAAAGTTGTACTTTTAAAACTATTTTTTGGAGAAATGGGTACTAAAGTAAGAATTCAAACAATGTTTTTTCTATACATAGACGTCAATGTTGGGATCAAAGTAATGACTACATGTTTAAGGGACCTTAGTCCCTTTCACTTGCACCGATGTATGTTGGTATTTTAAGTTTCAAATTGATTATCAATTGAATTTTTATAATTAGCTATTCCAGCAATACTGCTCTGTGCATACTTTCCTTATCTTTAGTACACCTTCTCCATATTCTAAATGCGGACACCATAATAAATGAAATTGAGATATGTTATGGTACTTAGTAAGTATTATGATAGAATTAAACTTTTAAACATTCAATTAAAAAAGCTTATATTCTTTTAAGGCAAAATAATTTCCTTTTAGAACATCCAACAATCACGCTTTCAGGTGGTCGCTAACTGCACACTTGCGTGCTGTTTCATCAATAGTTTAGTTAGGTTCCCAAGTGTATTCCAAAGGTCTAATCCTACAACTAAAGAAGCAAAGTCACAATAAATTTCGGGTTTGTCAACATACTAAGCCTAATTAACTTACTAGCTGACAATGAAAGGGATTGTGATTAAGATTAGATTAATAATATCCACAAAATTATCAAGATGCATGGTAACTAATGGAGACTTGACTATTTGAGACACAGGTCCATCTTATGAGACACAAAAGTGGGAACCATAAAGATGTTGATGTATGCTATCTTATAATGATGTTATTTTGAAGAGCATCATCGCTGGCTAGTTGGTCCCAATCGAAATTTTCAACGAGGGGGACCCCTAATCCACTTTATTCATTATGATTTCCACTTTTAAGCTTTACCAAAAAATTACGGATTGCAAGTTTAATATTATTGGTTCATCCGCTCGCATCTTATGAACATTTAGCTACCTCAAATAACAAAAGGAAGCCTTTTCAGCTTTATTATTAGGCAATGATCTTTAGAATCAATCGGCCATGAAATGGAAGGGCTTAATTAGGATATGGGTAACTTGTTAGTTTCTACCTAACTACATTACTACGTAGGAACTAATTAGACATGCGAACTAATTTTGACAAAGGTCAAATTCCTTCAATTTTCTCTTGTGCCATTAATGTTCTTATTTAACAATTGGGAGATTAGTCCCATTTTCCGTAATTTTCCTTTCCAACTCATATAGTAACATAAAGGTCATCATCAATTGTGTCATGCTAGGGAAGGTATATTCCCTATCACGCTCTAACGTGGGCATTTCAGAGATGGAATGGCTCAATTTTCACAATAGCTAGTTAGTGCTAAAGCAAATAATTTGCTGGGTAGAATGTGCAGAAAAGAATTCTTACATGTGAATTTCGGCTTTATCATCATATGCAGGATTCGGTCATGCGGGAATCATTGACTGAGTTTTGGATCCCTTGCTTCTACAACAAGAGAATTGAACCTACCAGCTAGAGGGGAACAATCTATAATGTACTTTAACAACTCGCTCATCTAAACGTCGAGCTATATATACGAATATATATTTAGTTATATAAATAAAAATAATGAATTAACCCACTGTAGTTTCTTTCTTTAATAGTAATTAATACGACTAGAATTATTGACCAGTTTATGTGTCTTTATTCTGTCCAAGTTAATTAAGTGTCAGAAAATTGCAATTAAATTCATCCGTTTGTACTTAATTATGCTATTCAATTATTAAAAATGACACTTAAAAAATAATACATAACACCTGGCTTTGGCAGTTTAGAAGAAACAGACAAATATATTTGTACACATCAAATGTGGTCCGAGAGAAGTAGCTGGCTATAGCTTTTATTTTTCGATCTCCTATTGTTATTTGTCACGTGAATTTGGCATAGTAAGTTTATCTATTTCACTGAATCACTGTCTGTAACGTGACAAGAATGAGATGTGAAATCTTCCAGCGTCTTTTACTGAATTAAGTAACTGATAATTATGAATGAAACTACTAAAACACTTAACGTTTTAAAGTAATTTATTTTCAGTTGGATAAAGACAAGGTGAATGAGAGGGAGGGGATGGTGGAATGATGAGGTTGTGTTGTGCGCGCGCACACACATGACAAGCATGAGGGGGCAACATGGTGAAGGTGCTCACGTGAAGGTGGTCGACCCCATTATCTATGATGCATCATCCAGCACACTAAAACTCACAAGGCACCCCAATTTGCTATTAAAGATCATAGTCATAGTGTAAATGGGTCCCACCAAGACTTCTCCGTGGCGCATCATGCTCACACACCACCATTTGTGTTGTTGGCCAATTTTCTCACTTTAGAATTGGAAACACCTTATGGAGCTGAAAAATGAAAAGGGTAAAATAAAAAAAATAAAAAAAAAAAGCAAGAAAGAAGAGATGCCAAAAGATATATTTGTCCAAAGGAAATGCAAGGCAAAAATAAAGATCCATGTGCTATACAGCCAATGGGTATTGGTTACAGATCTCACGTGATAAAAGAAACCTTGCGCCTTTGTTCCCTTAAATTTTTATCACACAATAAAACGAGGATGAAAAGAGTATGGGTCCGGAGCTACATATTCAAACCATAAATATATGACCATATAATGTGGCTTCAGAAAATTAATACCGTGAGAATGGTCATATGAAACAATGCTATACACTTACATATCAAAACATCCTACGAACAGTGCATTCAAATTTGATTTTTAAAATGCCCAAAATTTGTACAGCCACGGCATAATCAAATATTCCTTCTTCGGTCATAAAACGGGCTTAAATTTTAAAAATTGTATTGAAATGCTGCTTCGGTGCGTGATTCAACGATCAGAGAATACGTGAAATTGAAATAAGAAAGTACTATTAAATGATTATTCCAAAAGTCCTCATGATTTTAACTCTCATGAAGTTTTTGTCTCTTTGACAAGAAATTTAATTTTTGAAACGACATGATTTGTCTTGATTGAACAATTACTTTGAATTGATTTTTATCACAGGCGAAGCTTCCCAGGTACTGAATCCAAACACGAGATGAGTCTAGGTGGGACTACTATCAAATGGGTACTGGACCCACTTCAAAAGCCCAACTTGTATTCAGTGTGAGCTGACCTAAGTCACATCTTTTTTATTTTTCTTTTTTTTTTAGAAGGTTAAGTCACATCCTCCGATTATTGAGTAAATTATCATTTTTATGATGATGATAGACATGGTCACATTAGTCATTCAAATTAAAAAATTGTTAAATCAATTATTGGAATGTCAAATAAATTTTTTAATTTAATTATTTATTATTATTTTAATTTTTAAATATATGTTAATATTGTTACTTTAATTATATATTTTTGAATTTTGAATTAATTTGAATGTCGATTTACACCTTTAGGATTCTTTTTTAAAAAAATTTCTTCAATTCAAGGACTAGACCATTTACTCTTTGATAATTTGAATAAAAGACTGTTTCATGTAAGTTAAATAAGGTTATCTTCAGTAATTAAATAAGTGTCTTAATTTATTTTTCTATGTATTTATTCATAAAAAATATATATAACTATCCTTTATAAAATTTGGTTGGTCAATATAAAATACTAACATACTGGATATGTGTTTTCACTTTTCAAATTGTTTTGGTTTTAAGCCCAGTGACTTTACTCTACAAGACTAGGATCGATGAAAACAAAGCTCAATTTGGTCTAGTACGGACCACAAATATTGGACTCCTAACTAGATGTGGTTTCACCTTCACTTGTATGTGAGTAAAGAACAATTTGCATGGTGCAGGAAGCAATTATGGGGTGTAGGAAGCAGCTACCCCCAAACAAATTGCCACTCACCTCTTCTTCAATCAGGAAAACTCCAAACACCATCACTCCATGTTGTTAATTCCCAACATCACTACTGTTTTGAAGAACACATACTCTAACAACATCACCATCATCATGCTTCAGAGGTTTTAACCTGTTCAGTGTTCATTCATTTCCTCTAGATTTCTTATAAATATGTTTATTTGTTGTCAACAAAATCTGTCGAGAGATGTCATCTGATTTTGATTTTCATGCGGGAATATTTTTATTGGTTAATTATAAATTTTATTTCAAACTTTTTTATTTTTGTTTAATTGCAAATTTTTCATTTTAACTTCCATCATTTTGTGAATTTTATTACTCAAATTTTATTTTTATAAATTTTACCACTTAAATTTTAAATTTTACAAATAAAACTAAGAGCTTAGCTACCTATGAGTGTTAGAAAACACAAACAAAATGAAGAAAATAATAAAAACATTAAGAAAATAAATTTTTATAAAAATTAATCATTGTGATGTTTTTCTTGCTCATTTCATTTCATTATCTCCTTAAGAATTTTCAAAATATTTTAAAAAGTAAAAATTCAAAAATTAAAAAAAATCTAACAAATTAAAATTCACAAGTTTTTTTAATGGTTAGGATAAATTTTATAATTAAGCATAATTATTTCTAAACTTTATTTGTTTACTGTGTTTTGGATCTAGTTATGTTACTTTCTGAAAACTTATTTTTTAAAGACTTAATTGTACTTTTTATTTTAATAAAATCTTTTAAAATATTAATTTAGCATATTTTATTTTAAACTTTTAAAAACTTAAAAAATTTACTTTTCATATTTTTCATTAATTATTCATAAAAGTTGAACAATTTGTTAAAAAAATAAAAAAATAGATATAAAATTGACTAAAAAAATAAAAAATTAAGGATAAATTTTATCAAAAAATAAAATATCGGGATAATAAGTGCAACTTTGTAAGTACGCTGCATTAATTTAAATGACAGAAAATAAAATTCACAATTTAAAACAAAATTAAAATATGTTAAATTAATTTATTATAAATAAAATTTATAAAAAAATACAATTAACCTTTTTTCAAAAGAGTAATACAAAACTTAAAAGAGGTTTTTACCATGTCCCTGTGTAGCTATGATTCAGTATAAACTCAAAGCTGAATTACTCACACAGTCCAGGACCACTAAATATTACATATATATTGAGAAAAAAAAAATTCTTGAGATAAAAAAAAATTATATTTGAGAGAACTAAAATAGAGGGGGAAAAATAAGAAAGAAAGGAACCGTATTATATTAAATAATGGTGGTAAGACTATTTACGTAAAAGGTATTAAAAAGAATGAAAAGAGGTGTCAAAAGTAGTATTAAGAGTAGAAAAAGACCTTAGTTTTTGTACATGTTTATTTTGTGAAACACGGAGATGGGCATAGTATGTTGTGCCTAGTTTTTCTTTTATATAATACAACTATGGTGGTTTAAAGCGTTAGAGAATTCTATCAACAAATAAAATGTGAAACATGCGAAATAACATTTCTCTTAGTTAAATAATTCAACTTGTATCGAAACTAATTTACAGAGGGAGATCGCAAAAGTCTTGTTAGTTGAATAGAATAAGTCCGATAGAAAGAAAGCAACATAGTTAGATTAACCAAAAGAGTAAAAATAAAAATAAGTTGTTGGTTAATTAAGCCGCATACAGCAATAGAAGAAGAAGCTCTGTCTATGTTACAGTACAAATTCTTGGCTTTCATTCACACACTTAGCAAACGATGTAGGTGATGTGATTTATTAAGCTGAGAAACAAGTAAAAACAACGTTGTCAGCAACAAGACCAAAGCCATTAGAGTTGTGAGTAGTAGATTCAGTGGTATTGCCATTCCTAAGAGAATGTGATTTTGACCTTTTCCCAGAGGCTGAGGAGGATGATGATGATGATGATGATGATGATAAAACTGCCTTTTTCTCGAGCCTTCGCTTGATAACATACTCTTCTGGAATAAATACATCCATTCTGCAAAATAAAAATTGGTGATGCCTAAGATAATGTTTATGTGAAAATGAAGTTGCACTAATTGGACTAACAAGTGTGTGTAGTTTGTTAAGTGAAGCGAAAAATGAGGGTGCGGTGGTAATGGTTATTAATGTGAAGGGAGATGAGAGATACCATGGGCGTTGGTCCCATGTTTTGGATTAAACTGGATACCTTTTTTGTAGCAACTTTGGAAAAGGGAAAATAAATGACCAAAAGACAGGTGGAAAATTGAATTCGGTTTTTCTCATTTCTCCAATGCTCTTTTCTTGTCTCCTCTACTAATCACCCTTAGTGTTGCCACAGCTGCATCAACCAACGTGCCCCACCCTATCAAACTCTTCCTTCCCTCTCAAAATATTTTTACTTTTAAATCTTTTCATTTAGATTAAAAATAATAAATATTTTATTTTATTTTTTTA
>JAMLFT010004498.1:0-19433 GCA_026544285.1 Pachyrhizus erosus | reverse complement strand
TTTAAGACAATAATATTTATTAGAAAATAAAATTAAAATAAATATTTTAATATCTTATTAAAAAATAAAATATCAGTTGCTTTAAAATATTTATATAAATCTTAAATTTTAATAATTTTGAGACAGATAAAGTAATGTACAAAGAGTTTAAAAAAACATATTTATTCTAATATAAAATATATTATTCAGTAAAATATAAATGACATCAAATTTAATTTTTTTTACAAAATCTTTTAGTATAATAATTGAATTAATAATATTTAATATTTATATTAATGTTAACTTTTTTTTTTTATCAAATTTTATAATTAATATGAATTTATTATAACAGATCGTACCACTTTACAGAACACTCAAACAACAAAAAGCATGAAAAACATATGCAGCAAACAAGGAAAAAAAAAAACCTCAAAAAGTTGAGAGCAACCGAAAACAAAGAATAAAAGAAGCGTTATAAATACGTTAAATTAATTTATGTTTAGTGTACTATTTAATAGTTTTTAATTATATTTTAATTAAGCTTATAAATTATATTTATTTTTTAATTGAGTCTTTTTGTCCAATTACCTTTATACAAAATTAATTACATAAATATAATTAATTTCAGAATCTAATATTAATATTTTTATAGGTTTGCATTGAATATTCTTCTTAATCTAGGTTAATATTCTTAACTCTCCATGTCAATATTATTTTTTCATACAAATTTTGAACTCACTATTATTAATCAAATTCTTTTATTAATATTTTATCTTTATAATTCTACTTAATTATTTTTTCGAAAACTTTTTTACATTTCATTTTATAACAATTTTTCTGTAAATTCAGATGATTATTTTAGATAATTAATTTTTTAATGACAATTAAACATATGAACTTAATTAAAAAATATATAAGTTTACTAATCCAATTAACAAAAAAAAATCTAAGAACTTAATTAGAAATTGTTAAACAATTCAAAATTTATGTATTAGATTAACCATTTATTTAGTCTTAATTTTAATTTTTAAATTTTTTTAAAAATAACTTTATTTTCATTTAATAGTAAGATAATATACATTTAATCATGTTCCATTAAAAATAATTTTACTGCATCAGTAATAATTCTTATAATATAATTTGATTAAATACATTTTACATTATACGTAAGTAAAGACATAAATCATTTTGAAAATCTTTAAATTATACAAAAAATTAAAACTAATATTTTATTTAAACAACAAAGATCATATTAAATCACAATATTTATAAAAATTAAAAGCATATTCTGCCAATAAAAAAAATTGGGAAAGAGTGTCTCATAAGTCGAGAATGGAAGTTCCCCGTGCCAGCCACAACCCATTCCCTATCAGTATATGCACTAAAAAGAAGCATTAAACTTTGGAAAAACAAGAACAAGAAACTGGGTGAGGTTGGGTTTCTTTGAGGGAACACATAACCATTAAGATAAGGAACTGTACTTTATTTATTTTATTTGGTTTAGCTTTGCTTGTGAAGTTGGCTTCGTTTTCTGCAATTTCCACTCCACAAAGTCACACCCTTCATCACCCCCCAAAAACTAACAGAAAAGCAAAAAAGAAAAAAGAAAAAAGATTGAAACAACATATTATTATTAATATTGTTGTAATTATTGTTACAGTTTTCATTTGTCTTGTCCCTTTATTTTTCGATTGGATCTGAGGCTCTTCAGAGTTGCAGAAAGGCACACCAAAGTTGCTTCACTTTCTAGGAGTGTGGCTTCTCTTTGTTCTAAGCACACACACACACAAAACAAATGGAATCCATAGCCATGGACGAAGGTTTCTTGCTCTGCAATTTCATTACCATATTTATGCTTTGATCAGGTATGCATGTACTTTTTATTTATTTATTTCTTTGCTCTACACATACCCTTTTGCTGCCTTTCTTTATGGGGTGACTTCTAATCACTGTTCCTGTAGTGTAATCAAAGAAAAAGCTGAAGGTGGCTTCTAAAGAATAAAAAAACAAAACTTCAACTTGGGTGCTGTTGCAAGTTAATGCATTTTTGGAATCAAAAGCAAAAGGGGGTGTTGGTTTTGTCAAGTTATGGTTTTGGTTTGTGTGGGGTTGATCAGAGAGGAACTGGATTTCTTGGTGAATTTGTGAAAGACTGAAACTTTGATATCTGAAAGCTTTTGTGAGTTTCCTTGATGTTTTTCTCTCTTTTGGGTTAAAATACTGAATTTGATTTGATGCTTTGCGGTTGGGTTCAGCCGTTTTCTGTCTAATTGATTCTGTTCAGTTCGGTGCTTTTTTTGGTGATTGTATCTGAAATGGGTCTCTTGCAAATTTTTTGATGTTTTTCTTTATTCTGGGTATTTGAATTTCATTCTGGATCATTTTAATTTTCTTTTATTTCAACCTGTATAATTGTGTTGTGTTATTATTTTTCTTAAAGTACGAAAAAATTGTAGAAGGGGATTTTGTAAGTGTTGTTTTGTCTCTCTTTTGAATGAGTACATCTCAGTAATTCACTGTGTTGAGTTGGATTTTACAGCTCATCTAGGATTTCTTAATGGGGTCACCTGTTAATGGAGTTGATTCTTTATCAGAGGTTCACAATTCGGTTTCTGTGATAGATCATGATCCTCCTTCAACATCTGGGATTCCCCGGCCTTCACGGCCTCCGTTAAGAGCATCTGGAAATTATGGGGCTTCTTCCAGTCAGCATAACTATGGAATGAAGACCATCCACCATCAAAAGCATTCCTATCAGGAGGCTGACAATGTGGAGTGCAACGGAATACCCAATATGGAGAAGCAGTATTATGACGCTAACGGCAAATCTGACTATGTGAGCCTCAATAAAGCTGTTGAAAGTTGTTTAGGAAAGAATATCTCCACAATGGAAACAAAATTAAGCATCAAGCAACCATTGGAAGCTTCCAAGAATTGTGATTCTAGTGGCATATTAGAATCTGACAATTGCAAATTAAGTTCATCAAAAGGAGTTGTTGATCAATCAAAGAGGTACTGTCAATCAGAGATTACTTTTTGTCCAAGTCCTCAGAATAGTTTCTATTCAGAAACCAAGGAAAGTTTTGCCAATACTGGAGCCAGTGAATGCGTTAGTGTTGATAAGTCAGTTGAAAGTGGAGAAGTTACTAATTCCTGCGAATTTAATGAGAGCAGGAAGACCAGCATCTGTAGAGGGAGTACTGGAAGTGACGTTAGTGATGAGAGCAGCACCGGTAGTTTGAGCAGTGCGTTGTATAAACCCCACAAGGCAAATGATATAAGATGGGAAGCAATTCAAGCAATCCGAGCCCGTGATGGGGTGTTGGAAATGAGGCATTTCAGGTTGTTGAAGAAATTGGGATGTGGAGACATAGGAAGTGTATATCTAGCAGAGTTAAGTGGCACGAGGACTTGTTTTGCAATGAAAGTAATGAACAAAATAGAGCTGGCAAGTCGCAAGAAGCTTGTTAGGTCTCAGACAGAGAGAGAGATACTGCAGTCTCTAGATCATCCATTTCTACCCACATTATATACCCACTTTGAGACAGAGACATTCTCCTGCTTGGTAATGGAGTTTTGCCCTGGTGGGGACTTACATGCACTCAGGCAAAGACAACCTGGGAAGTATTTTTCTGAGATTGCTGCCAGGTTAGCTATTCTATTTTTCATTTCTTGTCCCCTCAATTCTATCTACATACAACATGTAGTGCATGCATGGACATTAGATAATTCTATATTTCTTGGATTCATGGACTCAAGGGTTCTGTGGAACCAGAAAGGAAACTGTATTATTGTAAGAATGCTCTTTCCATTGTACTTTCTATCCATCGCCTCAAGGACCATGAGAAATTTGATGTTTTGTCATGTGTCCCTAATCGTCATTTGTTTATGATTTTCAAATCTCTAGCTCCCAAGAAAATCCAAATATTTAGCAAAACATTTCCCAAGAATTCTATGTAGCCAAGATATTCTTTTCCACTCCCTTTGTTGTCAGAAAATCTGCAAGATTCAACTCCCTTTACGGATGTCTTCCAAATTTGGTAATATTACAATTGCTTGCATGCTCTACTTTTTTCTTTTTCTGCCTGCGTAATAACTTAGTTAATTATTTCCACCTTTTTCCACAGCCATGACATTCTGAGTGAATTTTATACACTTTGTTAGTTCTATCGATCTTACAAAACTCCATTTTATTGTCACTTCTCACTTCAATTGTTGTGAGTGTGATGTGACTTGGCTATCTTTCACACATCTTTTTTAATGGCTTTTCCAAGTGTTAACTTGTATTTCTATGTTACAAATCATTATTTGCTTTGTTTCTTTTAATGGGAGTAACTAGCGTTTGTTTGCCTATCATCGATAACTTCAGCACTTGATTAACAGCTAAGACTACAACTATGTCGACTCATTTGATTTCTGTGGCCTCTCTAATAGCTTGCTATTGTGGTAGTCTCTTCTCAATCTTAATTCTTATCTAGATGACATATATAAGCTGGTTTCATATTATTAGCTCTTATTCAACTGTTTAGGGGACCTGGACTTGAACCCTTAACTTTTTGTGTTGAATGGTTTATGTAGTGGCAAATATAGTACAACTAAGTATCTGTACTATGCAGGTTTTATGTGGCGGAAGTTCTCCTTGCTTTGGAATACTTGCACATGCTTGGGGTTATCTACAGAGACCTAAAGCCTGAAAATGTGTTGGTGAGAGAAGATGGTCATATAATGCTATCAGATTTTGATCTGTCTCTAAGGTGTGCTGTGAGTCCAACTCTGGTGAAGTCATCAAACTCTAGCTTGGAGACAAAAAGCTCAGGATACTGCATTCAGCCTGCTTGCATTGAACCAACTTGTGTGATACAGCCAGACTGCATTCAACCTTCATGTTTCACACCGCGCTTTCTCTCCAGCAAATCCAAGAAAGAGAAAAAGTCAAAACCAAAGAATGATGTGCAAAATCAGGTGACCCCTCTCCCTGAGCTTATAGCAGAGCCCACGAATGCTCGATCAATGTCCTTCGTGGGAACACACGAGTACCTGGCACCGGAAATTATCAAAGGCGAAGGGCATGGCAGTGCAGTGGACTGGTGGACATTTGGGATCTTCTTATACGAGCTCTTGTTCGGTAGAACACCATTCAAAGGTTCAGCAAACCGAGCAACGCTATTCAATGTAGTTGGCCAGCCCTTGAAATTTCCAGAATCCCCTACTGTCAGCTTTGCTGCCAGGGACTTGATCAGGGGTTTACTTGTGAAAGAGCCTCAGAATCGCCTTGCATATAGACGAGGCGCTACAGAAATAAAACAACATCCATTCTTTCATAATGTTAACTGGGCACTTATCAGATGTGCAAATCCTCCAGAAGTTCCAAGACAGGCCATGAAAACACTTGCAGCTGAAAAGGTGCCTGGTGTGAAGCCTTCTGGTAACTATTTAGATATTGATTTCTTTTAATCTTAATGTCTGTTTTCTCCTTTGAACTAATTTCCATCTTTTATTTGTGTTGTTTGTCCATGCTTCTTTCCTTTGTATAAAATGATGCAACTCTTTCCTCTACATTCATCAATGCTTGTAATTGTCCATGATAAACTGCTGTAAGAAGCTCCAAAATGCATTAAATTGAGGAACAAAGTTTCTGGTCTCTTATTTGCTTCTATTAGGCTAACAATTTTCATTTTGCCCATTTTACATGTGTCTCAAATTGAAAAAAAAAAAACATAATTATATGAGAAAGTGGGTAGACAAATGAATTATCTCTTTCTTTAAAATAAAGTCTCAAATTTATTCCAATATTATTAATTTGAATTCTCATTTTGGCTTTATTTTAATTAATACATTTTATATATCATTTCCTCCTCCCTCTTATTATATAGGTTTAACTGAATTTTTTATTTTCTATTTTCTATTTTTTTTTATGAATTTTACCTCCTAACAAATTGATTTTACACATTTTACCTTCTACTTGTGAATTTTATCTTTTATCATTTGAAGTAATGGAACATGCTGACATAATTATATTTTTTACATTAAACTTTTTATTTTTTAACAAATTTTATTGTTTTTTTAATTTTTGAAAAATTTTATCTTCAATTTATTTTTGAATTTTATTCCTAACGTTTGCAGACAAGAAACAATAAAAGACAAAATTTGCAAGTTTTTTGAGTTTAAAAAATGTGTTAAATTAATTTTTTAAGAGTAAAATTCGTTGAAAATAAAAAGTTGAGAGTAAAAATTGTAATTAAACCTATTGTATATTAATTTTCATACACAGTTTATAAGAGTGAGATTGATTTTTTAAAATTTTACATTGATTTTTTAAAAATTAAATTAGCTATTATGAGTATGTTATTTTTAAAATTAAATCAAATTAAATGTTATTTCTGTATTAATTTGATTCATTGAAAGAACATAAGAAAATAATTTTAATTTATATAATTAAATGATCATGTATGTAAAATATATTTACTCCCTACAGTTGCAAGGATTAAAATGCTAATATAAGGCTGAATTAATGGATTTATAGTAATCAGTGATGATATCAGTTTACAAGTGCACTTCCGAACCAAACCTCCATTTTAGTCTAACGATAAGTTGCTGACACCAAAGATTAAATGCAGCACGGAATATCTCGCTAGAATGTGGTGATACTTGCACGGTGAGTGTGTTTAAGATTCATAAGGTACGTGTCATATATACGGACTATTTTATGTTAAGGATTTAAATGTAAGAAAGTGATAGATATAAAATATTAATTTCTAAGTTATGTTTTACTATTTTTTGTGTACCAAAGCAAGGGTTGATCTTGTGATTTTGACTTCACGACTTTGAGCCTTGGGGTAGCCCCTAGGGGAATCACTTTTCTTTGAACGTATTAGGTCAATAAGAGAGGATCTTCAAGATATCCCGGAGAAAGATCTATTATCTACATGAAAATTGGTGCCAAGAATTCTTACTTTACCAAAAAGAAAAAATCATACAGTGTAACATATTTTGGAGCATTTATTTAATTAAATTTAGTTTTGATATGTTTTATATGCAAAACTATCTATCAATTTATCATTCGCAATCCCAATATTAAAAAAAACCTAAATTATAAGAATAATTACTTTAACAAGTCACTTTTTTGGACAAAATACAAGAATTCCTCTTCAAATATGCCATGAACGGAAAACCTCACTTTGAACCCATCATTATGTCAATAATGTAATTTATTAAGCTCACCTAACACCCTATGGGTTCTTTGCACATGCAAAAAGGTGGTGCATTGATGAACTTCAAAACAAATGAAGTTCATAGTTAAAGGAGTTCTTTGCATTTGGTCCAACTTTATCATAACATGTATAGTACTACCATATGGTTGAATGAATATGGGAAAAATTCTAGACTGATAGTAACAATAATGCTTCAAAGTTTAGCTGTTAATTGTTTATACGGAAGCATGAATCTGAAATTGAAGGGTTGAAAGCAAAAAATAGCAAAGAGGGTCATGTGATTGTGAAGGAGAAATGAAATGAGTGACATGCATCAAGAAATAGGGGTGCCCCGTTGATTCTAGGCAGACAAGAAAGAAAGGAAAGGCCCACTAAGAAATGAGAATATTGGGAACGCATGAGCCCATGTAACTGGTGAGAGCATGCGTCATGAATCATGTGCTTTGTCCCGACGATAAGGACGCGCATTCAATGCGTTGCCCTACGTAAAAAAGGTCGATCTAGATGCACGAATGTGTTTATTTTTTTATTTAAGATGAATAAAAAAATTGGATGACCCATACAATAATTTGGGTACTTTATGTGTTTAATCACTTTATTTCTTATATTATTTGTCTTTTAAGATAATATACACTTCTTATAGTAGTATTACTTAAAAAAAGTTAGAATGTAGGTATAAATTTATTTAGGTAAGATCATACTAAATAAGGATAATATTAAAAGAATAATTAATTTTTTTTCTTGATTTATTAAAGTGACAAACTATTAGCTCATATTAGGCTATTATCGTTTATATATATATATTTTAAATAGAATAAAATTTGAGTTCTTTTACAATTTTCTTATTTTATTGTGGAATGATAGCATACAAATATGCTCTACATGCCAAAATCTCTTTTTCGGTTATAATTTTTTTCTTCTCCATCTTCTTCGAGCTTCAACAATAGCAATAACTACCGAATCTTCACACAATATAGAGAACTTGTGATCTTTCCAAAATGCAGTGTAGGTTTCTCCTCCATGAATGGGGATAATTATGATTCACGGAGTCGAAACATGAAACAAGCTCCCTCACTAATAACAAACTTTATTTTGTCAACAACATGGTGGCACCTTCTGAAAGATTATACCCTCTTTACGAGGCATAGAAAATATGCAATGACATCATTAATATAAAAAATCACATAGTGCACAGTAGCTATGCGAAAATTCTTTTGATCCATGGAATGACTTGAAAATTCGCTTCTCTATGGGAGATCACTTGTGCATGTCATATTTGTTTCAAGAGATTCATTCCACCCATCAAGGTGAAAGGAGTGTGAATACCTAATTTATAGATTTCAAAAATATGTCGTAAGAACTTGAGACCTTAAGGCTTATACAAGACTGCACATGTGACATGATTGACAACATCAAGAAATAAAGGAAACATAATATGTGATATATTTATTGAAAGGGTTAGGTGATCAATTAAATACACTTAAAATTCAATTTTTGATGATGGAGCTTTTTCCTTTAATAAGCAAAGCGTTCTCGCTAGTCTTCTAGCTAGAAACACTACTACAAAAATTATTAAGTGATATAGACATATTTATAATTAAGTGAAAGTGTTTACCATGGTTAGACATTAGTTATTTCTTAATAGATGTAGAAACACCATTTTTACATCAATTCTATTTCAAACCATGTAAAAATATCTTTTTTTTTACATTAGTTAAAATAATAATTGATCTAGAAATGGATTAAAATTTGTAGCACTACATTTCACTTTCACCTTTGTGCCTTGTTCCCTTTATTGTACCTCACTCTTTCTCTTTGCATCCTCCCTTTACCTACAACATGAACCCCATTGTTGCTATGATACAATCTTCTTCCCTTTATTTCATCTTCTTTATCGTTGTCATCACCACTCCATAACCATTTGTAACTTTATTGTTGCCACATATGAGGTTTTCTTCCTTTTCCCATATTTTCCTTTTCTCTTATGCCATTGTTGCAAGTTACCACAACTTAGCCATTGTCATCACGTGTAAGTCTCCACCACTCGACACCACCATCCTTGCACATTGTTAGCACCTACCTTGTGTCACCACATAAAGGTTGACAACTAATTTCATTATGCCATTGTTTCCCTACAACAAACCCCAATAACTTTAATTATCTTCATCTCCCTTCAAGGTAAAGCCTACACTCTTCGACTTTGATTGTATCAATATTCTTTTTGTAAAAATTTTAATCTATTTTGGACATTACTGTTTAATGTTACTAGATTGATGTTGTTGGTGGTTGATAACGAAATTGTTATTTGTTTCTGTTTTCTTTCCTGACTTGAGTATTTCTTAACTATATTTATGAAGGGCATTGTTGGTTGATATTGTTGTTGTCTTTAGTTTTCTTGATTCCTAATTTGATGCATTTATGGTATAATTTTTTGGTCTGGTTGAAATATGATGTGGGTTGATGATGTTGGTTTTATAATTATTGTTAGTTGAGTAAAGGAAGTGCTTATCTATTCCTGTCTATTTTAGTTGTTCTCTTTATATGAAATTTTGTATCAACTTTTGTAATTAGTGAAAATGGCTTGCTCCTAATATGGACAAATGAAAGTAAAAGTTATGAGAAATGCTTATGATGATTACTTTTGTTGGTTTTGGTTGAAAAGAGGGATAATGAGAAAGTGTAGATGAAATACATACAAACATACTTAAAATGACAATATATAAGATAAAAGATCTATGGTTTGACAATGTTGGATATACTTTATTAGTAATACTTGGTTAAAAGTTAGTGATGAGTTTGTCATCCTAATAGAAAAATTTGTTCTTTAATAAACCAACATAATATAAGTGAGTGGCAACCTTCACTTTATTAACTTGATTTTAGGGTTAAACCAAAACTTATATTTTATGAATTAAGATGATATTAAATCTAAGATAGTGACCTATTATGCCAACCATTGGTATTGTGAACTTAGGTGTCTCATATATTGGTTAGTGTATAAAATTCAAGCTTGTAGACTTAAAGACATGGATGACACGATAAGTATAAATGTTCAATTTATTATATTATGACCAATTGATATAAATCATGTTGAAAATGAAATTCTTGATAAGTTGGTAACAACATAAAACTTTATTTATTGTTCTTACATGATTATTTAAAGTAGCCTTGCCATATATTATTTTTGAATTTAGCTTTTATGGAAATAAGTTGCATGTTGTTGTTGTTATTACCTTTATAAGCAATATTTTGATTTTGGATTTTTTATTAAGTTGTTGGAAAGGCTACATTGAAACCCTCAAGTTGAGAAACCTTATACTTTTTCATAGTTGTCATAGTTGTAGGAATTGTTTTAGTTGTCTACTTCCTACATTTTGTTTTTGTAAATTTTCTCCATTGTTGGCATAAAATAAATTAAAGATCAAAATTTGATGATACTTTGATAAGAATTCATTCTTACAAGATTGAACAATTAATCATTCATCTTACAATTGATATTAATTATTAGGATTTTAATAAGTTTAAAAGATTGATTTTAGGCTACGAATCAAGCATGTGAGACAATAGAACTTTATCTTGGATTAGAGCATATAGTTATGGCTTAAGTATTAAGGTGACTTAATCTAGCTTAGGTGAGGTTACAATAACATAAGCATATGTTATTTCTTATTCTGCAACTCATTTGTTGGTTTAAAATTTGGTTAACTTATTTGTTTAGCTCTTCTTCCACAACATTGGAGGCTTGGCTAAAAGCAAGTAACAACCTCGCTTTCTTCTCTCCTTGAAATTGCATCTTACTTTAGGTGTAACAACACACTGTTACTACATGACACCTTTCAACAAAATAATGAAATTTATTTAATTTTAATTAAAGCTCTTTGTTTATGAAAATAGTGTAAAATTTTCACATTTTTAAAACTAGTTGTCAATAACAAAATTAGCAACTTAAAGATTAAAAGTAAGAGAAACATATACTAGATAACATGCATAGATAACATAACCCTATTACACAAAAAAAAAGTATAGATAATGTCTTTTACATAATGCTTATCCATATAAGTGATATGTATGTAGAAGTAGATCATGAAGATAATGCTTCTTTATAAAGGTTCTATATTAGGCTTGAATAAAGATAACACTTATGGTAATAAGTGCTATTTTTTATTGGTTTTAATTTAACAAAAAAAAAAGACGATAGAGTTTGTTGTCTTCAGTGCTATGTTTTTTTAAGAATAAATAGTAAAATAAAAATGAATTAATAACTAATATACAAATTTTCTTTTGTGCTAATTACTTGCTTTACGATCTTGCCCTACTGAATCAAACCTTAACCAATTGCTCTGCTTAAAGCCTCCTTGCCCTCTTCATTATCATCATTGTCTTTATCACTGTGTTGTCATTTTGTGACACACCATGTTGTCATTCTTCCACTATGCATTCCTTTGCCATCTTTGTGATATTGTTGCATCACCTACCACCATCTTTTTATCACTACATTGTTGTCTCTACACTATGTCACCATCTCTGCCACTACATCAACGTGTCTACCACACCATGTTGTTGTTTCTTCTACTTCATTCTTCTTTACTTTGTTTGTGACAACGCTACTAAATCACCTCCAGGTCTTCTTGTATGTGTCACATTGAAGTATGCAATTACTTTATTTTGTAGCTTGTAGTGGTATCAACTTATTGATTACTTTGTTCTCATTATGTGATCTATAACCACTTTCAGTGTTTGTATTTAGAGATCCCAATGATTCAAATCATAATAATCCTAAATTATGTAAAAATTTCTCCAAATGTAATTAAGGTTTAGCCATGTAAGTTTAGTAATTTGCTAAAGGACATTAGTTGAAAGTCTTAAGGACTTGGGACTTGGTCTCATTGCAAAACTAATTGGCCAGAGATTTGATGCTCATCATATTCTTTGAATTTTTATTAATGTTTGTCATTTATATACAAAATGGTTTAGCTAATTCATGTTGGCCAATGATAACCATAATCTCATTTATAGTTGTTGGCCTCATACATATCTAAAGTTTCTCAATAGGTTCATTTGAATGAGTAAGGATTGAAATTTGCTACTGCTACTTTTGGTCCAAAATATTGATTGTTATAAATTAGTACACGTTTCTTTTTACCCTTCTATTTTAGTATTTCATTTTCTTTTTTTCCACTAATTCTTAATTTATTTTTTTTCACTTGCATTATACCTTGGATTGTAGAGAAAAAGTACAAAAAAAGCTTGTATTTTTCTTTTAGCAAAGATAAAGTTGTGATTATTTATCCATTACATTTGTGATAAAAAATTATTTAATATCAAACATGTTGCTCATAATTAAACTTTCTTGAGGTAACTTAAATGTCTGAACTTATTTCTTATGCTAAAAAACATCTAGTGTATAATGTTTTTGTACCATAGCATTTGTTAAGGGTTCATATTTATATATCTAATGTCTACATAAAAGATCATAATAACTTATTCATGTTTATGAAAGGGAGTTTGACCAATGCTCTTAATTTGTACCTTAAAAACAACTATAGAATATATAGACTATGTCATTAATTGATTTTCTAAAGTAGATTTCGAGTATTCAACATTTAGTATTAGTCTCACTTATATAGATACACTAATTAGTTGCTTATGTCCTTGCATATGGTCATTATAGATCAAATGCATGATTCTTTATGCATATACTCACTTTTTTTGTATGAAGTAGCTATGCAAATTTGTCAATAAATGTGGGATTAATAAAATAGGCCAAGTTCTTATTATTGTTATTTCTATTATAATTAATTATACTTCACAATCCCCTTCCATATATAAAGTATACTCATATTAAATTGATTTTTGTGAATCTTTTTCCATGTTATTGATATTTGTACTTATATCTACTAGGATTCCATCAATGGAGTTACTATTATGATTGCAATTAATGGAATATATACTCCTTTAGTATTGACCAAATAAATGAACACTGAAATATCATAATAAATTTTTATTATTAAAGATTTTATTGATAAAAAATTATATATTATAACAAATAGAAAAACTATAATTATTTATTTTATAGTATATTTGTAAATAACATATTTAAGATTTGTTAATGAAAAAAATATGATAAGTATAAATTGCATGATTATAAAATGATAAAGTGCATGATCTATTTTTCATTTGTACATCAAAAGTTTGTGTCAACCCCCTATAATAGTCTCCACATGTAATGTTGGAAACATCTTTTGAATCTATTCCACATTCACCATGTTGTTTTTAAAAAGAAAAAAAAAAGTTATTATGTCTTTCCACAAAGTTGTTATATAATGACTAGTCATTATTTGATTTATATATTTAAACTTATATTTGCATAAATATAATCAATACCTTATGTTAAACAAAACAATCATCGTCTACAAAAATAAATAGTCTCTAAAAAAAATCTTTGCTTAGCAATGTGATAGAGGACTATCCCTTGACGATGAAGCCTCTAGATCCTCTCATCAGTAAGGAAGAGAAAATCTGAAGAAAATATTGGGCTTCATTTGGACTTTTTTGAGTCCAAGCCCAGTGGGTCTAGTATTGGGCCATCTTTAGGGTCAAGCTCAACATGTACATAATTAGTATAGGATCTTTGTTGTTGGGCTATTGTATTTGGGCCATTAGAATAGGATTTCAATTTTGATTGTATTTCATTTTTGGCTTGTATTTTAGCCTATTAGTTTAGGATTTGAGTTTTCCTTTGTGATTTGGGCTAGTGTGGGACTTGTAAGGCCCAAACTGCCACTCTTTTAGTCTTGCATAGCTCGTGGGAAGCTTGTAGAGACACCTAGGCTAGCTTAGTTGTCTATATAAAGCTCTTAACTTAAATTTAGTCAAGATATATATCATTAATAAAAATTATCTCTTGTAAGTTTGGACAATTCTCTTTATCTTGCTAGTGAGTGAGGTCTTATTTTCCTCATCAAAGTTTTCTAAACTTTGTGGCAGATTCTATACTCTCCTTATCTTGAATTTAGTATTCAAGGTGGATTCCACTTCGTCATGCATTTCTTGAATTGAGACTGATTACTCTTGAAGATGAGATCCTTGAGACTTGAAGCATCAAATGCTTGAAAAACCTTTAACACAATGTCTTTTAATATCTATTATAATATTTCTACGTTTGATCTACAATAACTTATCTAATTTGTCACATTTTAATTGCTAAATTATCTTTTACATTGGTACCTTGTTAGTCTATCCTTAAACCTTCTTCCTTGTCTATAATTAAGTCTTCTCTAATATATTGACCAAAAAATGTATCTTTAACATTTGCATTCTTATAAAATTGTGTATAATGCAACAAACAATAAGAATTAATAATTTTCTTTTAACATGATAATTCAACATCAACTTCAAAATTGAAAATCTTACATTTAATACTCCAAAACATCTCTCAATGAAATTCCTCAATGAAAAGTGTTGATAATTTAATAATTATTCTTTTCCTTGTAGTCATCCTTTATTCCAAAAGTCATGCAAATAATATCTTTACCTTTGAAATAGAGACAAGATAGCCAAACATGTTAATAAAAATTTATAATATAAAACTAATCTGTAAAAAAAAAAACACACCTATTAATTATAGTACAAACATTAAAATAAAATAATATTATTTACAAAGTACTTCCCTAGGAAATTGAAAAATTATGTCCTAGAGTTAAATACCCTTGAATCATTTGTCGTCCCTTCCCAACCAGAGCAAACAAATGTGAATAACATATGATAATCACATATTGCTAGTACATTTTATGTTACCAAAGCTTTTCTTTCTTGAAGTACTGTCAAATCTAAAGAGTGTATCTATCAATGACTCATATACAATTCTACATTAAAAACATAGATAATAATTTATTTCAAAAAATTATAATTATACATAAATTATTTTTTTTAAAAAACATAGATATAATTTCATCTTAAAATAGGAAAAATATTGTGTTACCAATGGTAAGGTCTTTTTTAAATAATACTTTTTACTAGGTCCATTTAAGACCAAAGCTCATAATTTGTGTACATAGAGGCCTTGAATCTTGAATCCTTTGTATTTTGACCAAGTAGAATAGGTTTTTTGGACTTTGTATATGAGATCCATGTAGTATAAGATTTTATTTTGAGCCTTTAATTGGGTCTTGTACTTGGGTTTGAGTCTAAAACCATGATTTAATTTCATTTGTGCCTAATGCCCATGTGCCAACTCTCTTAGGCCTTTTGTCCAATTTAGCGTCTCCTTGTATGTTTAGGAGGTTAGCTTAGTTTGACCTTAGGTCTTGGTCTATTAATAACTAAAAAGTCAATTATAATTCAACTTTAAATCATAAATGAAAATTTAGGTTCTTCACTTTATAAGAGTGTAACATCGTGTTTTTAATTTTATATATAAATACTAGAATTTATAATTTTGATAAATTAATTATTATGAAGATTTAGGATTATAGAAACAAATAATATTAGAATAAGAAAAGGAAATTTTAATTAGATAAAAACTTGAATTTATTTTTAGAATCAGAATTTATAAATAGACAAAATTAATTAAATAGTTTAAATAAGAATAAAAAAAAAATTGATAAATAAAAAGAATAAAATACAATTCCTAAAATAGGTAAATATACTTTGTAGAATTTGTGAATAGATATAGGACGTAAAGAAATTAGAAGAAAAGATTTAAAAATAATAATATGGATTTTTAGAAGAAAAGTTTGAGTTTTATAATTAAAAATATAAATAAAATCAATTAACTAAATAGATTTATAAAAGTAATTTTGAAAAAGAAAATATAGGAATAGGTGGAGAAAGGCATAAAATAATTTATAGGAATTTTAGAAGTAAAAATAATAAAATTAAAAAAAATAAAAATAAACGAAAAGGAAAAAGAATAAGAAAAGTAGAGAAAATTCAAAACGTTGGAGAGCATCAATCATTGTAACTTCTTCCCTTCGATTCTTCCTATATCCTCACTCTTTCTACTTCGTTTCAATCCCAATAGGTTCTAATTATCACAAGCTTCAATTCTATTGAAGAAATTCGAAGAAACGATAAATAAATCACAAATTGGAAGGCTCACTAGAGACTTGCCAGAATTTGCAAATTTTTCACCGAAAATTCTAAATTGAGGTAGGAGGAGTTACTTTTTCTTCAAATTTGATTGTTAGAACTCTTATAGGTTATTTCAATTTGGATTTCTAAAAGTTTAACTCTCTAAGGTGAATGAATTCACAAAAAACAAATTAAATTCGAATTTCTAAGATTTTGAATTCACAACAATACAATTATGTTAGTCTAAGTTAGTTTTGATGAAATTATCAAGTGGATAAGCTTCATAATCAATAATTGAAGGATTTTAGTTAAGAAATTCCTCAAAATTATTAAGAGAATTCAAAATTGAACCAGAAGAAAATATGTATTCGTGTGCTTGTCTTGAAAACTAAACTTTGCTAAAAATAGTGAATTGATAAATAAGTTGACAGTTATTAGCCATTAGGAGAGGCCGAATATGATCAAATGAACTCAAACAACTTCAATGGAGGTTTTTAGCAAATTTAAAACTCAAAATTGAGCCAAACAATGACTCTGGTTAAGAGGTTGAAGAGTATAATGGTCAAAAGACCATTTTGCCCATGGGGGTGTAAATTACCAAATTACCCTTAGGCCAAAATTTTACAAATTTTGTTGTTTCCATCATCTAATTTAGGGAAGGAATAAAAACAAACCTATATTCTATACTTTAATAGGAGTAATAAAGGTTTATTATGATACAAAATTTATTAACTTAAAATTTTTTATAAAAAAACCAAAATACCCCTAGTTCTAAATTTAAAAATCCCTACTATTTTTACTATTCTAATTTAGAGAAAAGGCAACTGGGATTCTCTACATTTAAATTAATCAAACTTATAACCATCTTAAAGTCACAAATGTGATAAAAGTATATCGAAATCAATTTTATGAAAATGACAAAAATACCCCTAATTATTATTTTTTAGAAAACTTTGCAACTCTGAACAATTTTTCTGAAATTAATAAAATTACTACTCTTAGATATCTATCTTGAGGTTAGAAAGAAAATTTATATGAAGTTAAAATGACCAAATTACCTTTGTAATGAGAAAATTACTAAAATACCCTTCTTATTAAAAATTTACCACATTGATTTCAAATTTAAAAATTTAATAGCTCACTTTATCCTAAGGGTTAATCATTATTCACTACATGGGATATAAGAAGAAGTTTTTGCAACAAAATCCATAAATGATGTGTAAAATGACTAAAATATCCCTCTTGTGTAAATAAAGTTTGAAAATTTTGACTAAAACTTGAATATTCTCATGATCTTCTTCATGATGTATGTACTATCATTATTGATATATCTAACTTTGTTTCTGATCATGATTTAATTGATTAATAAAAAGGAAGCTCACAATAAATGAAACCCTAAGATAATAGACAATGAGAAATGAAAAGTTTGATGAGTCTCTATGAATTAAAGATCCCTCCCATAATATGTTATTTGACTAGAAAAGAGCCAAGATGATGTATTAAATTGACCAATTGATTTTATTACGAATGAATGATTAATATAAAGCAGGATTTTTCCATTTGTGGATATGGCTTGGGATCTTGCACCTCGAGACTTGATTAAAGAAGATAGTTAAACCATAATTCGAGTGAGATATAAGGTTGGAGAAATGCAATGGATTGACTACAGAAGGTACCTGAGGAATGTAGCAGGTTGTGGAAGTCCTTAGGAGTGTAAAGGTGCCATGTTTGTGGGTTGCTATAGAAAAGGCCGGCTTGGCAACCACGACATTGTAAAACATTACCAAAATCGGTAGAGAGTATCCGAGTCTTATACTAGACCAGGATATGTACTCCCAACCGTCACCCAAAAGTTGCAAATTGCGGATAAAATAATGTGTTTCACGTAAGTCCTCAAGAGTCAATAGTAAGAGGCAACGAGGGGCCCTAATGCGCTAGTAGTAAATTAATACGACAAGTTACGTTGAGTTGAGAGTAAACGTTTACAGGTATGCCATTGTATGTGTTTGATGGAGAACATGTGACTCACTCCTATAAATCCTACATTTTTCAAGACAAGATGATTGATGATTATCATCCCTTGTTTCACCTATCTATAACGCCTCTCTACGGAAGATGGACTAGGGATCCCCTAAACTAGTTGGATACCTATACCGAACATGTCTGATTCACTTTCTTTCCTACCAATCCCCTTTCAACATCTATACCTAGCTAGATAGATCTTCCTATAATATTAACGAAAGTTGTACCCCCAGATTTTCAGATTCTCCTTCCAAAATCCCATGACACCCTAGAAGGAGGCGACCAAATAATCCTAACCAACCTTTTACCTTTACTTTCACTAGCACCAGACCATCCTCGAGAGAAGGATCTTTTGAAGAAGAAGATCCGTCTGAGAACTCTAGAGATGAAGAAGAGTCTTAAAATTTTAATCTCTTTCATGTATAAGTAACTAAAATTTTGATGTACATTGATGTAAATTAATGAATGAAAGTAAATATTCAACTGTTTGTCTAATCATAATTAAAACTCATAAAAATAAATTAGTAAAATTTTTAGGTCGTTACAAAAAGCATCTAGTTTTTCTCTCTAAATTGTAAAGGGATATTTCCTTGTTCCTTATCAAGGATCTAATCCTTGTGGTGGAGCTTCATCTTCTCATCTTGGAGTTAGTTTCAATTGGAAAATCCATAACTTGTCTCAAATTTATTTATTAAGATGAATGAGGATTGAAGACTTGATAAATCTTGATAGAGATCTATCTAGAGATGATGAGACTAATGATGAGTGGAAGCAACAAGGACCTCTTACTAGATCAAAGAAGAAACTATTGGAGAAAAGACTTGGGCTCATGTTGGATCTTTCTAGGCCCGAGCCCATTGGGCTTCCTTCTAGGCCTTTATTGGGCCTAAGCCCATTGTACACATGCTTGGAATGGATAAAGTAGTCTAGGTATTTTAGGCCATTGTATTTGTGTTACAACTCTTCCCACGGATCATTCATTCTTCTTGAAGATGCTCCAAAAATCTTAAGAAATGGATGAAGAATAGAAGGTGGATCCGCCACTTCTTCCTAGGAAGAAGATAAGGAAAATTTGAATTCCGCCACAAGACTCAAAGGTCTTGATAAGGAACAAAAAGGAACTAAACTTTAGAGTTCCAGAGAGAATTC
>JAMLFT010004497.1:0-19435 GCA_026544285.1 Pachyrhizus erosus | reverse complement strand
GTTAAATATTTGAATATTTTTAAGATTTAAATGCATACACACATATATATATATATATGTATATAATATTAAATTAAGACAATTTTTAAAATGATCCACCGTGTACCACAATTAACAATCCTTAGATTAATCTAAGATACACAATCTTATCACAAACTCTTCCCATTAAGACATTCCTTCCTTCTCATCCAATTTCCCTTGCTTCCTTCATTGTCATTGTGTTTTCACTATCATTGAATTTCTTACAACACTAATTTATTGGTTCCGTTGGAGATACAAACCATCCTTTACTAATCCAAACTCCTTGTTAGCGTCACAGTTGTCCCAACTGGTGTAGCTATTGTCAAAGTGAGTGGCAACTTCCTTTTGGCAAAGGATCACTCTCCTTATTGACGAGAAGATATTGCTAGAAGAGGTTACTGGCACTGACTTAGATGTATTCATGGCAAACGATAATGATTGGGAGTTATACTTGGCAAAAATGTCGATGTCATCGGGGATGTTATATTGGGTAAGGAAGATGTCTAATTTATCGTTATTTTTTACTTCCATCTTCTTGATCAAAAATCCAAATCACGAGACAATAATCTTTTATCACATGAACGACATGTGTACATTGAGGTTGTAGTGCTTATTAGAACACTTTAAGCGCATGAACACTTCATACTATATTGATATCTAGTGTGAGCTTTTCTAAAAATAATCCATACAGATCTTGTTTGATGTTTAAGATTAGAGATCTCAAAATCATTATATTGTTTCTATTAGATTTTATGTGATTTTTTAGATAATTCAATCTCCAGTATAATCAATTAACAAACAATGTAAAGAGATTTGATAAAGATAAAAATATAAAAACAACAATAAACGATTAAGAAGATGTTTGAATAGTAAGATTGTACATCTTAAATTAATTTAAAAGTTGTTGTTAATCATTGTATTAGGTGAATCATCAATAATAATAATTCATATTGAAATTTATCTTAAATTAAAAAATACACAACATATAAGATAAACTAATAAATTCTGAGTTTAATCCTCTTAGTATCATGTTGTCTTATTCATTAATTTAATCCCTGAGTATGATAAAGTGATTAATTTAAAGTTTTTTTTTTTTTTCAAATGATGAACTATGCAACATAATTTTTAACACTTAAAAAATTACTTGTATAGCTCCCTTAATTTAAAGACTACTATTTAGGAGGAAGAGTGTCCCTTCAAGTCGAATGAACTAGTTGTTTGTTCTAAGATATATAGAGAAAGCGAAAAGAAGGCCCGTGAGTTTTGCGCGTGCGAGAGTGACAGTGGAAAAGGGATGACGCTGGGTCTGATCAATGCGAACCCCGTGGTTCACGCCAAGAAGGAGAGAATCGCTCGTACCGAAGATCCTCACGCCGACGACGCCGTTGATCCTCTCGATATCTATGATATCCTTTTTATTTCGACCCTCTTCATTTTCATCTCTCCCACTTTCCCAACTATTTTTGCGATGAGTGCTAAGCTTTTGAGATCCTTGACTTGGCTTCGACAAATTTCGTGAGGGATATTAGGGATCCCGAACATCCTTATTCCTTGGAACAGCTCAGTGTCCTCTCCGAGGAATCTATCACCGTTGATGACAAATTAGGCCGGATTCTGTGAGTTTCAACCTTAGATTGCTATTCTCGCATTAGCGTTTATTGAAAATGTTTTACTCGTTTCTTAATTTGCATTTATTTTTGTTTAGGATAACTTTTACGCCGACCGTACAGCACTGTAGCATGGCCACGGTTATTGGTCTTTGTCTGAGAGTGAAACTGAAGCACTATTTTCCTCCCCATTACAAAGTTAGTTCCCTCTGATATCTTTTCTCTGCCCAAGTATTAACCTATGCTGGTTAGAAAGGTGTCTCGTTTACTGATTGCATAGCTTATATTTCAACCACGTTTTTGTTTGTTTAGTTTTAAAGCTTAAGAGCTAGCTAGGATTTGATAACGTCTAAAGGTGTGAATAAAGGGGAGAAGGAACTGAAAGAGATAGATAGAGAGAGTAGGGTTCTGTTGCTGAAACTTCCTGTTATCTTGGTAGGAATTTGTTATTTATTCCAGTTTCAGCAAATTCCCGACCCCGCCCTTAAGGGGATTGCAATGTCTTTCTATGGAATTACGGGTCTCTATATTAGTTCTTATTTGTATTGTTGAATGGATTATGGATCTAGATTCCCCGCAGTCAGGGATTTAACGCATTCTCACAGCCATTCAATCGAACCCGTTGGATGAAGATTGAATAACTCATATTTTGTAATGTTAAATCTGACTTAAATTTATCTATCCAAGATTTGAGTCATTCACATTATGTAGTCGGTCAGTTTTGAATGCATTCAGTCCATCAGCAATGTTGGATGAAGATTGGAGGACTCATATTTTATCTTGGTAAATCAAGATTTGAACCATTCATGTTGTCAGTCAATCTTGGATGAAAATTGGACAACTCACATTTTATCTTGATAAATCAGACATAAAATACTCATTTGAAATTTGACTGGCCGATTTTCATCCAATACTGTTGATTCATAACTGCTTGAATGCATTGAATTCAAATCCAGATTCAATGTTGTAGAATGTGGTTAGGGATTGTGTATTGCGACTGATTTGTTAGAAAAAAATTGAAGTGTGTATTTTTCCTAAGCAGATTTACCGGAAAAAGTCATTGTAATTTTTCTTTCAACTCCCTATGTAAGATATTCAGTCCTTCTAAATATACAAGTCAAAGAAGGTATTTATATTTGTTGTGTCCTTTATGTATAAATCATATGACCAGGGTCCATTTCCGTTTTACAAGAATTTGACTCCACAAGAACCAGTGGTTACCCTTATGACTCTTGGGGACTGGATGCTTGTGCCACATGTATAAAGTAATGAAGACCATCATTGAGTGAATTAGATTGTAGCTTATTAAATGGAGTTAGATATATTGATTAGTATCACAATTTGTAGTAGTTGCTGTTGCAGCCGTGTTAATGGACAAAAATGCAGAAAATCATGGCTGGAGTGGGCTGTATTGGAGTGGGTTGTAAAAAAGCTATTTTAACCAAGGAACAGCATGTTTAGGGCTACCGGAACTTTACTTTGTTGGAGTTTACTTGTATGTTTTGTTCAAGACACCTATGACTTTTTATTGTTAATTATGAATGTCATGAATTTTGAGTATTTTTATCCTTTTAGAGAATTTATATGTATATAGTATACATTATATAAACTATATAGAAAATTTCACAATTGTGATTATCTCGTTATTCTCTATCCCTTTATAGCATTTTTGGGGCTAGATGCTGCGTTCCACTATCACTTTCTTGTGCTCTCTTCTAAGTTTTACCCTTTGATTATTTATTTTAATTGGTTAGAATAGTGGTCATCCCATTACCCACTATAGGATTTTCTGGGTCAGCCACTCTGTCACTATTTGGGATTGACAACTATGGTTGGTGGTGTGTTAGTTAATATTTCCCCTTGCTCCTGCTGGCATTCTTTCTTTTCATGTGGATTGTAGTTCTCAATGCTGAAAATTCATTTCCACTCTGCTTAGATGAAGATATTGCTTCCAGTCTGATAATTATCTCATCCATTATTCAAATTTCTCTTTGCAGGTGGACATCAAAGTTTCTCCTGGATCTCATGCTGATGAAGAATCAGGTGAAATTTAAACAATTGTTAAGATAATAACATTTAAGACTTAAGAAATGGATCCTCTTATGTCTAAATTTGACATGACAAGGTCATGTTCAAATCTTGTAGATTTGATAGACATTAAATTTGGAGGGAGGGGGTATTTAATGTTTATTAAATAGGACGGTCTATTTAATGTCTATTAAAAGAGAACTTGAACATGACTAGTCCAATACATGAGAGGATCCATTCTTGAGATTAATGGCATGTTTGTTTAAGCATTATATGAAACAGATTCACGTCAACTCAGATGCAACAAACTATTGATTGCTTCTATGTTTTCTCAAAATATTTTATGCAGAAATCAGAGCATATGCACGTCCCTGACTGTAAAGAATAATGAGCATCCCTCAATTTCAGCATCCAATCAAACAAAATCAACCAAATCATTAAAGGGCAATCTCAATGACTTGATAAAGAAAGAGTTCTTCTTTATCAAATGAATTGATAAAGAAAGAGTTCTTCTTTATCAAATGAATTGATAAAGAAAGAACAATGACATTAAGATTGTCCTCTAATGATTTGGTTGATTTTGTTTGATCAGATGCTGGAATTGAAGGATGTTCATTATTCTTTACACAGATGTGTACACAAATACACACTAAACCTTTCCCCTCTCCTTTCTTCCATCTTTTTATCTTCTGTTTTCTGCAGCATTTAACATCAAGAGAGACACCATCTCAAACATTACTAGAAATTTTATATGATCGTATCCCCCTAAAACTGCTACGCTCACCTACTTCGTAACAAACTTTCACTTTTGCCCCTGTACCTCACCAAAACTACAGTTTCCTTTGGACTCTTTTCTGCCTGCAACATGTGCTTCTAATAATACTACAAATCTTCCTCGTGCAGTCAATAAGCAGTTAAATGATAAAGAAAGAGTCGCTGCTGCCTTGGAGAATCCCAACCTCCGCCAGCTTGTGGACGAGTGCCTCTACTCCAATGAACTATGAACAAACAGACATGCCTGCATAATAACTGTTGTACAGGGCATTTACCACTTATGATGCTATAAAAAGTAGTCAATGTGTGTGGAAATTAGTTGGGTGGGATTTACCTTTCGAGAAGCTTTATCTATCTGAAGCTCTTTGATTTTCATAGGATGTATCTGCCCTCCCCTTCCCAGCTTCACAATGTGTTGAGCATATGGATGTGGTATGTATGTAAATCTAGTTAGACATCATCAGGTCACATTTTTGTACCTTTTACTACAGGGTGTGTTTGGAGTACGGTTCTGTTGAATGTAACCCAAATTTTTTTAGTTCAATCCACCAGTATTATTGCTTCTCCGTTTTGTGCTTTGGGAAGTGCAAATGGATGTTTGGTGCCTCTGAAACGGCAGTCTAAACACAGAATGTGCTGAATCAGAATGTCTACGGGTTGACTAGATCCTTACACTCATAGTTCACGTCATACCGTTTAACTTGTTTTGGTGGAAAGCATCATTCTCGTGTGTGACAAACGATAATTATATTTGCAGTTATATATCGCCTCGTGTCACATTTTTTGGTTGACTCAGAGTGTTATAGATATCGGATCTGTTGCTGTCTGGTGCAATATAATAAATTCCTATGCTCTCCCAAGTGCTTTTTGTCGCATAAACATTCTGGTACAACTACCACGGGAGATGTTGCATCCGATCATAAATATATAGGAGTGATGGATAGCTGAATACCGGTGTGGTAACTACGTATTATCTAGATCATAGGATTAGCAAGGATGGTCAATTAGGTTTAGTTTTTAGTCCGGACAATGAATTTTTCTTGGGGTCAGACGGGTTAGGGAGTGGGAGTAGGAATGGGATCCTCTAAGAGATAGAAAGACACAGTTTTGTGAGTCTGAAAATTCCAATACAAAAGAGAAATTGGACTGGAGGGAGTGAGGTTGCTCTATTACATTTACAGGTAAGATGTGTCATGACTTACACCAAGAGTACAAGGGTAGATTTGGAAACACACTCCACAGCCTGTCTTTAAACGAACGCTCAACTCAAATTTAATGAAGGATATTCTTCTCCCAACTATGGCAGCTTTTGAATATTACAAGATATCATCTCGTCAATTGTGGAGGCGTGAACATGAATTTTTCCTGGTACTCTTCTTACAATCGTGATGGAAGAGTGTCATGAGTGGACAGTAGATACCAACCTTGTAATGTCAGTAGTCCTAAGTTTCATCTGTTAGGTTACTTGGTCTTACACTTTAATCTAGCATACTTAGAACTTTAATCTAAAATACACAATATGTATGATTTTTAAACACGTAATGGATCACTTTGTGGACTTTAAACAAATGTTTAGGATATTGATTCATTGAATCTGTTTTTATAAAATCAAATTGATGTCCAAACCAAAAAAATTGCAATAAAGTAGATCATCTTGCTCTTTAAATCCAAATCTAAAATTTATCATTTTCTAAACATGTTTTGAACATCACAGTTAAGCATAAACCATTCCCCATAATCCTGGGAATATCAATGACACAGGGTGGAATGCACTCGATTACTGACTTTTGTAATTGGGCACTTGTCTATATTTGATGTGAAATACCAAACAAGATGGTATACAAAATATTAAAAAAAAAATCACTTTTGCATCTTGATACCAGGAATCCTTCTCCTGTAAATTTGGGTTTTCCTCCAAAGAAAAATAATGAAGACTGCAAATGTAGATTTATTTTATTTTACAGGGATAGATTACAAATAATTTCTCCTGTTATATTACAATGCCCAGTTATCCATTCAATCTTTCTTAGTTAGTTTTTTATTACCAAAATCATTCTTCAGAATTCACGTAAAAAAATTAAAATATATTTTTTGTATCTGAAAAAATGATAATTTTCCTTTTGATTTATATAAAATAATTTATTTTCAATTCTTACATTTAACAAAAATGAGATAATTTGGGTGTCTCACTAAAGTATATAATTTGTTAATTTTTAGAGATTAAAAATGAATGAAAGTATTATAAGAAACAAATTTTTTAAAAAAACTATTTTTAGACTAAAATTATATTTAAGAAAAAAATAGATCATTTTCGTGAATTCTTCGGAAACTGAAGGCAGCATGATCCGACCCAATCACTCATTATTATCCTTTGACTAGCTTTTGCTTTCGCTGACAGGGCCTAACGATGTTTGATTTTGATCATTCAATTCCACTACGCGCAGAAAAGTCAAAAACAACAATTCTAAGCAACAGAGGGTGATAGAGAGCCATATACATCCAAATATATTATGTTTTTGCAAACACTAATGTCACTCAATCAACCCCATCACGCATGCTTAGGACGTAGCAATTGAATAATATCCATCCAAAGCTGACCTTCGGTTTCTTGTATCGATAAAGGAATCTGCAATTAAATAACATCTCCCAATTAATTACCCCCATCATTCACCAAACACCAACTTGGAACCAAAAGAAAAAAACACGACCAGAGCAACCTCAAGTTCGAGGTTTATGGAATTTAGCAGAAGCTTCAGGTTGTCAAGGTCACACCACATACTGCTATTATCTGAATCTGTGACTTCAGAATGTGCCAAAATCGCTGGCTATGAGAGACTCTCACAATCTTTGAGGCTAAATGGGGAATATGATTTCAGTGATAAGCACAAGAAAAATAAAAGGGGTGTGGGGCTTCTTGGTAAGGTTTTTTCTTTCGGAAGAGTTTCCTCTCCCCATGAAGAGCCTAATAAGGTGCTAAAGAAGGGGAAGAAACGCTCTTCTTGGCTTCCCGACCCAAATAGACGGTGGCCAATTCAGGGATGGTAAAGAAGATGGGTTTCTATTTTTTGATTTCCACTTTCAAAACAATTCTGTTTGAGACATAGTCCAATACTAAATGTTGACACTTCTAAGGAGATTCAAATTTTGATTTGTCAACTTGTGAAAGGACTAGCTCTTTCTGCTCTACTCAACCCTATTTGGTGTGATGAATTTTTCTGGTTTCTTTGTTTCAAGGCTAAAACATGAAACTGATAAGGTTTTGTAATCAGCTGTTCTCTTTTTTGCATATTTATTATGTTTGGAGTTCATCTTTGCTTTTGTGTGTCTGTTTTTATCCTATAGATGTAAACACTGTCAATATTGATAATTCAGTGATTCTAGAAAAGAAGTTATTGAAGAAATGTCTGTTGTGTTTTGTAGTAAATTAGTCTAATCATCCAAGATTTGAGTTGTTTTGATCAGCTTGTTAAATTACTCTGTCATCTGATAATTTATTGTACCTATCGTTAGCTAGTAAGCATGTCAAAATTATAAACAAGATTTCTTTTTTAGTCTCACCAATTTGAAAATTCTAAATTGGGAACAGTCTTAACATAGTATTCAAAATTATTTTATACTTTTTTATCATTAAGTTAAAAAAATTAAACAATTTATGCGTTAAGTAGCCCCTAGCCCTACAAATAATATTTTTGAATTTAAAACAAATATATGTAAAAAGAATTTTATAGTTTATAAGTGAATACTAATATCTATAGGTTATTTAATAAAAAAACTCAATAATAAAATTGTAAAAAAAATTATACAAGTTTTTTCATATTAATTAATAATTGAGTGAATAGTTTATTTGATTCTTTAACGTATAAGAACTTATTTTAATTTTAAAAATATTATAATCCGCCATTTATTTTAGTTTAAAATTTTAAAAATTTGTATAACTTTCAACATAAGTGACAATAAATAATTAAGTTTAATAATTTATTTGATAATATAATTTTTTTTAAAAAATTAACGTGACAGTACTTTACATTTTTAAAGATTATTGTCCTAAGTAATATAAAAAGAATGAGTATGCATAAAAGTAATTTTTTCAAATTTCATCAATTTTTTATGCTAAAGTGTAAGATTTAAAAAATATGCAATCTCTCACTCTAGTCACCATCTCTGTCTACGTATATTTTTAAGGAGCAAAATATTATTATCATATATTTATTTTATTTAACATATATATATATATATATATTTTTATCACACTACTTCTAACATTTGTGATTTTCTCTCGTCTCTTTTTTTTTTTTTCTCTCTTTCATCCATTCCATACACTCCTAATTGGGTGTATACGGTATATATACGTGCCAACTGAGTAAAGTATAAATTTACAATCATATTTATCACATAATATTGGAAAACTGGAGTGAACAAATGAGTTATAGAAATGAGAATCCTTAGAGTTCTACAGTCTCCATTTCCACGCCATTTTGTTTTATATATAAAAAAAAGTACTTTATATTATACTCATGTAGGTAGCAAGTGTAGTACTTGCATTTTTGTCCACTCGGTACCTAATTACTCGACTTGATACTCGCATTTTAATTAACTATAAACAAATTAGTGAATAAGAAACATTAATTAAAAAACCATTATAAATCAATTAAAATATAATTGAAAGAAATTTAATAAAAGCATTACAAACATAATTATAAAACTAGTATTTTAGTATATGCATGGTATAAAATAAAAATTTATTTTGTATAATTAAAATTTATAATTATAATAAATAAATATTTTTACATATATAAATTATATAATGATTTTTATACTAAATAAATAATTTTAAATATATACGTTATATTTTAGATTTATGATAAATAATTTATGTTGAGATATATTATTATTTTAATAAAAAATATTTAAATTTAAATTTGAACTATAGATATTGAAACTGATAGATTAAAAGAGAAAGGAAGCTAAATCATTTAGTTGATAGATCATATGCATGTCAATAATATATTTAAATTTTAAAGATATTTAAAATTAATTTTTTATATTTAGTTAAAATTTATTAAATTGTCTAATTAATACTAAAGATATAAAATATATCATATATATGTTAGAAGAGTGAAGTTAATCTCTTTATGAGAGGACAATATTCAAAAGAAAATGAGTGTAAAAAAAATGAAAGAAGAGAAACATGAAAAAATAAACAATATCATATGTTTATATGTATAAAGGAGTGTTATAAACTTTACAAAAAAACTTTCACAATAAAAAAAGTTATACACTTCTAAGTCTAATGTGACAAAGGTGTACCTATGATTAAGTATGAAAATAAGGTAGGTTAGATCAGCTTTGATAAGTCTAAGCTTAGCTTGTAGTCTAATTTATTATAAGGCCTATAAATAGACTAATGAGCCTATTAGTAATTATAATTTTTTTATATTATTATGTGTAATATGTATTATATATACTAATGTATATAAAATATAAAATAAGATATGTTTTTAATCTTTATTTTCATAAATTTTTGTTTTGAATACGTAAACTTTTATATTGAACACTTTAATCATTAAATTTTATATAAAATATATTTTTAATTTTTCCTTATTTTTAAATAATTTACAAAATGTCTAAAAAAATATCAAAAATATATTTTGTAAAATTTAGTAACTAAAAGCATGTGTTTTATACAATTTGAAAACTAAAAATGTTTAATATAAAAATTCATAAACTAAAAATAAAAATTAATAAAAATATAGAAATTAAAAATATGTTTTACCTTAAAATATAACATCTTACACAAAATATATATATGCTTTTTAAAAAGGTTAAATCTAATTTTTTTAATGAACGAACTAGGTTAAGGCAAGTCATAAGTTTCATAAGTCGTTTGAATTATTTTCACTTCTACTGTGACAATGGAAAAAATAAGAATAAATGTATACTAAGGTTCATAAATGTTATTTTTTAATTATATATGTATGTACACTAACTACAAGTGTGGCTATAGAATAAGGTGAGTGCCACGTACTTGTATTCATTCTCGCCATTTTGTGCACGTAATTACCTATGTTCCTACCAGTGACTAACCCAGGACCTGAATACGTGAGGGTAATTTATGTTAACAAATAAATAATAATAATTATTTTTATCATGAAATGGAATGAAATGTTCACTTGAATAAAAGCACCAAAGTATTTAAAAATAGAACGAAATATAAAAATAAAATTTTTCAATAAAAGATAAAATTTGATAATAAAGTGAAAAATTTAAGATGGGATTCACATATAAAAACGGGAAGGGGAGAAAAAAAACCTAAATATATATTTATAATTTTCACAAATATAAATGCCCACAGTACTGCTAATGTCTACCCATTATCTACTTTACGAATAATAACTCTACTTAAAACTTTACTTTAATACACATGCAACATTTATCTTTCATTTTTTTTCTATCAAAATTATTTCTCTTCAACATATTTCCATGATCATGTAACTTTTCAAAAAAAGAAATCACAAAACGCAGTTTGCTAATGTTTTTTTTTTTTTGTTTTTTACGTAATGCATCTTGTTTTATTACAATATGCATCTTGTTCCTTATCTACCTAGAAACTACTTTAATTATATTCATATGTATTTGTCGTTGATATTGCAAATTGCAACTGAGGAAAATTAAATGAATAAGTAATTTATTTATAATACTTGTAAGATATAAAGTTTGAAACAATATGGGAATTAACATGTTTTTATTATAAAGTTAAATGAATACTTTTAAGAGTAATTTATAGATTATTTATCAGTTTTAATTATAATGTCTGCAAATAAACATTTGGCCTCAATCTAATAATAATATTATAATATGTAATCCATTTAATTTTTTAAGGAAAATTTTGAAAACTACTTTCTATAATTTTCAAATATAATTTATATATTATTTATTACAAATTTTAATATAGTATAATTATAGTCTTTAAAAAATATTTTTTAATTTTACTCTAATAAAATTAATGTCATGACAGAATTAAAAAAAAACTTTAAAAATTAAAAAATTAAGATAAAAAAATATTTTATTTTTAAGAATTAAAATCATATTAATGACTTAAATTCTTCAGAAAATAGAAAAATAAAAAAAAATTATGTTATAATCACATAAAACATAATTATATTGAACAAAAAAATTCAAAAATCCCATGCATCTTATCCTGTGCATATATTGGTCAAAATCTAGTATATATAAATTTATTAAGTATGTAATAATATTACAATTATATTATTACAAAGAGGTTATGTTTATAACTTTATTTTAAATGAAAAAAGTTAAAAACTTAAAAACAGGAACATGTTAGTAACCTTAAAAGCTGGTAACACATAAAAATATTTTTTAATGATAAATAATTTTTATAATACTTGTAAGTTTGAAACAAATAATCTTTATAATACTAATAAATATTAATCATTTGTTCAAAATATTCAAAAATATCAAAACATGCTGACTTAATATCTTCAATAACATAGATCTATAATTTATTATGTGCAAATGAGCATTAATCTTCTATCTAGTAACAAGTTTACAATCGTCTTTGTAGGCGTATTCTCTTTTGATGATCAGAATATTTACCCTTCAAATTTAATCTACACAAAAGAAAAATTGGGAAAAAAAGAAAATTATTTATGTAGAAGAATAAAAATTGGAAGAAAATTAAGCTCATTTTTAAAAATTAAATAATTTTAAGTCAAAATAACAAAATGTAAAAATATTTTTCATAATTTATTATCCTAAATAAGTAACATTATTTTGTTGTTTTATCCCTCTTCTAATTTCTTTCCCACATGCAGATCCGGGTGGATTCGAACCACCATCCTACCAGAGCACAAGTGGACAAAATGCTCTGATCGCTCTACCGTTTTGAGCTTACAGATCTATAAAAATAGAACTTATGAACTTCACAAGCACAAACCATGAGTCCCCAAAACTTAATTACTTTAGATAAAACTGGAGTAAAAAATATTTGATTCAAACAGTTACAGATTACAATTTCTATATGCAAATACACTCCTAACTATCAAGAGATGTATCACTAATTTGTCTTTTTATACCAAATAAAACTACCCCAACATCGACTTAATTTTCCTTACCATCTTCCAAAAAAATGTACGCCTTACTTTTTAACCAGATTATTTTATTTATAATTTATTTTATTTTATTTTATTAAACAGATTAAATTATACAATCAATTCATTATAATTTATAATCCTCTTTCTATTGATTGAATTAAATTTAAAATTTTCTTATATGAAAATTTTAACATAAACACAGACCGAAAAAAAAAATAATAAATGCTCCCAAATCAATTTCCATATCATTTGAAACAAAATATCAACCAACCAAACATGGAAATCGCAAGCAAAAAAACGTGCAATAAAGCAACTAGCAGGGGCTAATAAATATATCGCCACTTCAATTTTTAAATCTTCTAAATCATTTTAATATTGAATTATACCCAATAATAGTAACATTAGACAAATGTTCAAATTTTACATAATTAAAAAATTAATCGACACCTTGATTTATCAAATTATATGAATATTATAAAAATTTTATCAATTTATATGATATTTAAAATTTTTATCAATTTATATGAATATTTTAAAAATTTGTATATTTTCAAAAAATCATAGTAAAATAACAAAATAATGTACAAAATATGATTCAATACACCAATGACTACCTCTGATAAAACTTATCACACAAATTCTCCCACCAGACCTAATTTTAAAAAGACTACAGATTTAACATCTTCTAATGCTGTGATTAGTAAACATGTAAAAAAGCTAAACCCCTACTGTGAAAAATCAAGCTCAGACAGATACCTGCATATATAATAACATATATATACATTTGATAACCCAGCTTGAAGGTAAGATACAATCTACAACGGGTGCTAAAATGAGTTTTTAGTAGTTAGGCATATCCTCAATAACAGACATCAACAATGACTGATTGAGATGAATATGAAACTTAATTCAAATAATATGACTGAATTTAAAAAAACATGGTACAAGTCCTAAAAAAGGAACTTCAAAAGACATGTAAATTAAAAGAAAAAAAAAAGGCATAAACAATATATATGTAAACTGAATAAATGTGTTTACTGAATATATATGTGTACTGAATAGTAACATCGTAGCAAAAGGTACTAAAATAATATGCGAATATTAATTGACAAATCGAAGTTTAAAGCATTAAAACAATAGATGTAAGATGAATAACTTGATACCATGAAAAAATATTATTCTTTGCTTGGAAAGAGCCGAAGTTTCCTTCACCTTAAATATTGAAGAAGCCTAAGTCAGAATCTTTCTAAATCCACGATATTTCCTCAAAAATGCCTTGTCCAACAAATTTTGTCACACCAGAAGCCTTATAGAATCTTCAAAAATGCCTTGTTGAAATGATATTCCAATGATCGCCAGAAGATCCAAGTGCAAGACATTTACATTGCTACATTCCTCACATTTACATGCTGTTAAAATGACCTATTTCTGCATTACAAATGTTGACGGCCGAAGCTGAACTTCTACATCTATAAATGTACAAAAACTGTACAAAGCCGGCAATACAAAATGATCCATCTTATTGGAAATACGTAGCGCGACTTGACCAGCTCAAGGAAAATTAAACAAAGGAATATTATACATGATACAATAATTAACAGTAGAGTTTCACACTTTTTATTGACAAATAAAGAATTAATGGTTGAATTAAGGACAAAAACATCGCAGCAGGCAACTAACTGGTAAATAAAATAAAATAAGGAAACTGATTATTAAATGCCTTGGCTCGATCCATTTTTATTTAGTACCGTGTAAGCTCATGTTAGATTCACCATTAGAATACCATTAAAAACCCCAACCCGTTTTACCTTCCTGATGATGAACTCCACCTAGCATCTTCTGCCAATAAGATTACCAAAACTTCAGATTAACATTAATTGCATTACCAGCCTTTTAAATTAAATTAATAGAACCTGAAATCTATAATTACGATTTCAACAAGGCGTAGCAGGCATAAAATATTAAACGTTCAGCTCTATCTTAATCGATGCTTAATTTTAAAATCATATTTACCATTGATTTTATATTAGTTAAGTAAAACTGAAAACCCTAACCCTTTCGAATGTAAATTGACAGATAATACCTTATTCGATAGGAGTTGGAGCAAATCCTCTGATGTATCCCTCTGATCCAGAGTCGTAATACGGAGTGGAGCGACAGATAGGTAATAATAAAAGGCATAACGTAAAGGAGCAGAGCACACAGCACACACCACACGAGGGAGAGATCCCGGGCAACTCCCGTGCGATCTCTCCCCAAACCAATAAAACTTTTTTTATTAAGATTTTGTTTGACCTGCCATGCAAGCGCACCTGTCATGGCAAAGGTCGGATGACAAGATCACTCAGGACTCAAAACCGTAAACGACGAAGCGTTTTGAGGTAATTCGTCCCGAAATCTCCTACATCCACATATTTTCCACCTCATAGCTTCACATCATACACTAATTTTACAACATCCAAGATCTGCAACACATGTAGCCCATGGATGATACACAGCTTCGGGAAGATTGGTGAATAATCTGATCCAGCTATCCGTTAAGAACAAGAAAGCACAAGCGACTTGATCAATTGATAGACCTGCGTTCTCCTCATCGATTCCCCGCTGCACCTGCAAAAAAATACCTCAAGAGCCATGGCATATGCAAGACCAAACCACTTTCTAGGAAACAGATTCCAAAAGCAAGACGAACATGAAGCGCACACCTCTGTACCGTAGATCTGAGCCTCCGAGCATCAGATCTATGAAAGACCTACAAGATAAGTTGAAACAAAAATCAAAACGCTAATAATGATGGATCAAACCTAGACGAAGTAATACTTCGATCGAAGGTTGGTCGTACCCAGCCAAAATTACCATTGGCGTGTAGATCTGGATCAGATCTATGCAGATCCGATCACGAATGGTATAAAAGCGATGAAGGAAGAACAAGATCTGAAATCTTTGAAAGAGAGCGATGGCCAAAAAGCAATAACGATAAGGTTGAAATCGAGGAAACGCTGAATGAGAGATAGGATGGAACCCAATGCTTTCTTTTATAATGGGTTTTTCGGAACGGACGGTTGAGATTACTTGCGTTGACGGTGAAGATTTGTTGACGTGTAACGTTAGGTGCGGCTCAATTATCGGTGGGGCAAAGCTGTTTGTTATCTGTTTCTGTACAATAATAGAGGGGTATTTTTGTAAAATAAGAGTAGCGTAATGGCGATTTGGTGTTTACCAGTACAAGGGCGGCAATGACGCGCTGGCTTCCAACAAATCAACATTGCGTGGTCTTTACGCACAAAGTCGTCGCATCGCATTGCGTTATCTATACGTCTTAATTCCTAATAAAATAAAATTATTTTTTGTTACAAAATAAATACAAATAATATTGTTGACCGACTTGATCAAGAGATTTTGTGGTTCGTTTTTAAAATTTAGGAATGTTCTTAAACAAAAAAAGATAAATTATTTTTCAGTTTCTAAGGTTTTGGTTAGGTTTTTTTTTTAGTTTTAAAATTTTAAAACTTAAAATCAGTTTTAATTTTTTATTTTTAAAAAATTATTATAAATTGAATGTAAATAAAATGAGCTAATCATTTTATCTTATTTTATTTTATTTTAAAATAATATAATATAAAAATATTAACACATCAACATAATTAAAAATAAAAAATATAAAAATATAAATTTTTGTAACAAAAATAAATATATTAAAATTATACAAATAATAAAAATAACATAATTATAACAACAACAATATTATTATATATATATAACCCTAATATTTTTATAATTTATATTTAGTTTCTATTAAGAAAATATATATATATATATATAAATTAATAATAATAACAATAAAAAATATTAATATGTTAGGGATGATGGAAGCTAGAAAGATAATAATTTGTGATTATAACAGCAGTGAGTGATAGGTGATAATGTTGATGATAAAAAGAAAAGTAATAATGACAATGACAACAAAATTTTAACATGACAATGATTATAGTGTCAAAGGTGATAGCAATGATAGTGGTAATAATAACAACAACAATAATAATCGTTAGTGATAATAATGATAATAACAAGATGACGACATTAATAATAGTAGTGATTAAAATAATTATTGTTAAAAGTAGTAAAAATATGTTTTTTTAAATTAAAAATCAAATTTACAAAATATTTTTTCTTAAAATTAAAAATAATTGTAAAGGTATTTTGAAATTAAAAAAAAAATCATTTTAATTTCATTTTTTCTAAATGTGTTTTTTAAAAAAAATATATATTTTAAAATAAAAAAACTTACAACCATGAACTAGCCCTAAAATTATTAGAACGTCAATTTTTAGTTTTTAATCTTTTTGTCTTGCCAAAGTTTTTAAACTTTTTTCATTTTTATTTATAGTCTTATTAAAAAGATTTAAAATAATAATGAAATAAAAGTTAAATTATTAAAAAAATAAAAACTCAAATAAGAAATCTTAAAAATAAAAGTTTATGGACTAAAAACTAATTTATTATAAATAAAAATAGATTTTGATATAAAATAAATATAAATAAGATTAAATATAAATTTAATATTAAAAATAAAATATTTTTTATTTAAATTTTTTTATTTTTTTAATAATTTTTTATTTTAATTTCTATTATCAAGTAATTTTATTTATTTTAGTTTATATTATCCGTTAAATGCTAACTAACGTTACATGACAGTGATATTCGTGGCAAACGACTTGTTATGAAATCAAATAAGTTTGACAAGCACAGAAAGCAATTATGTGTGAATTTTTTGTTCACACTGTGATTTTTTTAATATTTTATTAGTTTGAAATCATTACTTATTTTTAATAAATATTTTTTAAAAATATAATTTTATTAAAATATACATAATTATTATATTAAATTCTTTTATCACTTGATAAATAGTTAAATTTTAATTTTATTATTAGAATATTATTTAATGTTATTTTTTATAATAAAAATTAAAGTAAAAAAATTTCTTAAAACACAAAAAATCAAAAATACTATTTTTTTTTCACAAATTCATATGTAAGTTGTATAATTAATATATTATTGACAGACTTGGTCGAAATATTTTGTGGGTATATTTATTTATCATCTATATTTTAATATATAATCTATCTATAAGTGAAGTTGTTGTTAAAAAGAATAAATGACAATCATTTTTTTCTACCAAAAACAAGGGTAATATTGGCTATTTTATGCGTACATAATTAAAAAAAAGTAATTTGACAGTTGATTTATTGTTTTTATATTAAAAATAATCATGGACGTATTTCATTAAAAATTTTAACGTAAGATATACCATTTAATTAATTGGTTTAAATAAATAAAAAAATATAATAAATATGACACATTAAATATTGTAAAATATTTTAAAATATTAATATTTTAAATTTAAATATTTATTTCACACTTACAAAAATTTATAATTATTATTTATTATATTTAAAATTAAAGTTGTTGTTTCACATATAAGCACTTTTTATAATATTACATGTTTGTAATATCTATGAATCTATTAATATTTATTAAATTGTTGTCAGAGAAAAAAAACTTTTTGCATAAAATAAGGATATTTTACAAACTCTCTCAACAATGATGCATTAAGCTATAAAACCATTTAACTTGAAAAAATAGAAAGGGTGCAAATGCACATCAAGAGTTATACATTGATTATTGAAAGTCTGGTGATAAAATATATATATACACTAAGGAGTGTTTTATATTTTTATAATTTTTTTCCTACCTTTTGACAGTATCTTCGTTATCCAAACATGAGTTGTATTTTATACATTTTTTTATCATAATTTTTACTTCTTCTTAATTCTTCTTCTTTTCTTTACCTTAATTACTACATGTTGTATTTTAGGTTTTTTTTTTTTAATTATTCGTCTTCTTCTTTTCTTTTCTTTAATTATTGATTGCAATTCATTGTTATATGTTGACAACCAAAAAATTACATGCAAATTGATGAAAAAAATAAGTAAATCATTGAATAATTGTTAACTTGGAGATGAATGGTATCAATTTTGGAGATTTAATATTATGCAGGAGTTCAAAAGATAATACATCTATGTTGTATATATTTACTATCAACTTAGGCTCAACAATAAAAAAAATTCATCAATGCATTTATCTTTCAATAGGTGAAAGATGTAGTCTTAATTTAACTGACATATTGTTGAAAACAAAAGAAAAGAAAATATTTTAATTTAAAATAAATGTTTCTACGTTAAAAAAATATTTATATTGTTGATAACTTAGCATTTTGTTTGTCTATCTATAGAAAAATTATCTTATTTTATATTATATCTTAAGTTTTAATTGAGAATATTGCTATGTTCTCTTAATTGTTATAATTTTGGTAAGTGTAATTAGTTTCTCTCTTGATAGGTGATATTGGACGTATGCACACAAAAAAAAGTTGTAAACATTTTTACCTTTTCATTCAACCATTAGTAATTACAACAAAATCAACAAATTGTCACCATTTGCAACCTTCAACCTCTATACGATTCTCCAAATTGAATTCAAATTAAATAATAAGTATTTTAGTTTTTTGACGATCAACACTGTAAATTATTTAAAAATATTTATATATTTCATTAACAACTTCATATGGTATTTTGATGTGTAATTTAATTTTTTTCTATTGAAAATTTGGGCTAACAAATAAAGTAAGTAAGACTGTAACATCTTACTTTTATATTAAATAAAATATTATTTATGTTTATAAATTTTTTTATTAGTTTAGACATAGGATTTATTTATTTATTTAACCAGTTGATAAATATTAAATAAATAATAATAATAATTTAAATAACTTAAAAATAAAAACTTAATAAATAAATAAAATATTAAAAAAATATTTTTGAAAAAAATTATAAA
>JAMLFT010004496.1:0-19440 GCA_026544285.1 Pachyrhizus erosus | reverse complement strand
AAATATTTGGTGGAAAAAAATATATGAACAGTAGGATAAAATATATAATAATTTATAGGATTTTTTGAAAAAAAATATTAGAAATCAAAAACATAACTTTTAAAATTAAAATTGAAAATAAAAACAAAAATAAAATAAGAAAAAGAAAGGGAAAAAAATAGGACTGACCTGGATTCGAACCAAGGACCAAAGAGAGAAGGGAGAAGCACGTGTCATATGTAACATCCTATGTTTGATACAATGAATTTATAAAAATTATATTAGAAGAATTTATCTCTTCCTTTTTAATTTAGCCAAAATATGATATATAATTTTAATTTTTTTATGAGAAAAATATTATCTATTTAGTAAATGATGTTTTTCAAGAGAGGAAGAGAAAGGGAGAGAGAGAGAATTTTAGTTAGTCAAATTAAATTTAATTAAAACTTAAAATGAAAATAAATAAACCAAATTTTCTAATAGGAAATAGATTTATAGTATTTTAAATAACATAAAAATGAAGAAAGGGAATAATAAAAAAAATTAAAAGTCAAAATATAATTTTTAGAAGATAAAATAAATAAATAAATTTTTTTATGAATTAAATATGAATAAATAAGTATTTTAGACAAAAATAAATAATTTTCCTCAAATAAAATAAATACTTGTGGAGAAGGAAAATGAAATCAGTGAGAGAAAAATATAAATGAGTTTTTAGGATTTTTGGAAAAATTTAAAAATCAACACTAAATTTTTTAAAAAATTTAAAAACATAAATTAAAAGAAAAAGCAAAGAAAAGAAAAAGAGAAGGGAAATAGGAGAAGGTTAGGGCAAGTTCAAACCCGTGACCTTGTAGGGATAAGAGAAGAACAAAAGCGGTTAACCAGCAAGGCTACCCAATTTGGGTGACAAAATAGTGATTGATTTTAATAAGTAACAAAAGCCCTAACTCGAATACAAAAATAAAAGGCAAAAATATAAAACCCTAAGCCCATTGTTGTTATTTTTACAAATTAAAATCTACTTAAGCTATCTTTTAAAATGCAAATCGCCATTAAAGCAGCTCTGTCATCTTCTTCCTCAAGCTAACTTCCTTAAAACTGCACAGTTTTTCCAAATATAAGCTACCCACACCCTGCGACCTCCCTAGTTAGCTACCTATGGCCTATGGTTGCTTCGACTCAAAGAAAGGAGGTAGAAAACCTTCTATAAATACAAAATCAATCTACAAAATAGAGAAGTTATAAAACACCATCATTGATCAAATTCTCCTCGAACTTTCACTCCTTTCTCTTCATCCCAATCCAAAAAGCTTTGGAATCATCCAAACAACGATTATGTTAAAGAAATTTAAAGAATCGATCAAGGAATTGTGAATTCACCATGACGCTAGAGCATCATCAGAGACTCGTCGGAAAACTCAACTCCAACTCCAAGTAGTAGGAGTCATTTTTCTTTCAAAATTTATTGCTAAAATTGTTATAAATGATGAGAATTTGGTTTCTGGAAAGTTTGAAACCTTAAAACTCAATGGTTCTCTAAAAATGAATTTGAGTTGGAAAATTCAAATTCTAAGAACTCAAAGTTTCGATATTCTATATTTGTTTGTGTTTTGATCAAATTTTTGGTACAAAACACTTGATTTAGATTATTCAAACCCTTCTATATGAGTAATTTTCCAAAATAGATGCAGATAATCAAAAATTGAGATTTGAGCTTGAAGTTTGGGCTCATCTCTGTTTAAATCGAGGTCAGGATCAATTGTGATGAATTTAAGTTAACAAGAAGCAAATTCCATTGAGGAATTGATTAGAATCAATAAATACTCATACCATAAGGCAGAAAGGGAAGAATTGGAAAATTTGAAACTGGTTTCAAACCAAAACTAGAATTTTGTGAAAAAGGAAGAAGAAGAAGAAATTAATTAATGACCCTTTTACCCCTAGTAGGAAAAATTACCAAATACACCTGGTCAAAATTTTTGAAATTTCTCTGTCATTTTACCCATCCAAATTTTGAAAATAAGAACTAAAGGTAGCTCTAGTACTATGTAAAGTTATTAAAGAAAACTTTCCAAAAGCTTAAATAAAATTAACTTGAATTTTTCTCAAATTACTAAAATACCCTAAAGTAAGAAAATTTTGAATTTTAGACCCTTTTGGTCAGTAAATTAGGGGAAACTTTGTTATAATTTGTTTAGGTATAAGCCTAGATTTTTTTTGTCATTTTTGAAATTTTAAAAAAAGTCCATAGAAATAAATTTTAGCCTCAAAATAACCAAAATGTTTGTATGTTATAAAATAAATTTTTACCACTATTTGGGTCTTCTAAAATTAGGAAAAAATAGTCTAAACACTTCCATTAATACTAGGAAACTATATAATAAATTTGTGATTTGAAATGTGAAGGAGAAATTCTTAAAAGAACAAATTTTGCAAAATGACCAAACTACCCTTCTTAAGAAAATTTCTAAAATACCACTTTTTTAGTAAAATTTTCCAAACCAAGACAAATAAAGAATCCAAAACCTTTTATATTTACTCCTTTCACACAAATATAAAGATAGAAAGAAATTTTGAAGAAAAGTGTAAAACGACCATTTTACCCCTGTCTTACTATTTAGACATAATATATATTATTGATTACTGTGATCATTGAATATACTTTTAAATGTATTAAGATGATGATATAAATGTGATGTAATACCTCTACTGATAATCAGAGGTAAGTATTCATGATAATTGTCTGTTCGAGACAATAAATTCTAAAATAACCTTAGGATATATGATGAACTAAGAAATGTTCAAACAATGATAACAAAATCTAGAATAATTGTGATATAAAGATGAAAGATGGATGTTACCTATAGATATCTAAACATATCATCAACACCAACATAGAATGAGTAATAGATATGGCAAATGAAATAAGGAGGGTAGATTGAAAACCCTAACGAGTGAGAACTAAGAATGGGAAATGCAAATGTTGACCTGAGGAATGTACGTAGGCTCTGGTGAGACCTTGGAGGTAGATAAGGTGTCAAGTTGTGAACCACTCAAAAAGAAGAAAGTATAGAATTAGCTTAGCGTCCTCGACAAAGCAGAGCATTACCAAGATTCGGTAGAGAGTATCCTAGACCGAGTACTAGGCAGGATTTGATTAGATAAATTAGATTTGGAAAGTAATCATAGATGTTATTTTGTTTTAGCTACTAAAGGCACTATAAGAATGTAATAATAGTTTACTTATAAATTGTCTTGTAAAATTAAGTTGAGGATACTTTGAATGAAATTATATGAAATATTATGTATTTGTCAAATTGTAATTCCTTTGACGAGCTAGATTTTTAAATTTTACCTACGCTTTAGTTATCTAAATAAAATTCCTTAAAAATTAAAAGTAAATAAAAAGGGCGTTATCATCATCTAAGCTAGCCCTCCTAGGTGCAATAAAACACCTTAATTTGTATATGTATAGTAAAACAATAAATAGAACACGCAAGCAAAAAAGAACAAACAAATTGGGAAAGAGCAAGATTCGAAGGCGTGACTTGGAGGCGAGTTAAGATTTTGGGATGCAAGGATTGTCATTTGACCACTAGGCTCATCGCTGGCAAATCAAGAAAATAAAATCCTTTTATTCTTTCCTTCACACCTTCTTCCTCCTGCTTCTCCTTCCTTGAGCCATGGTTTCCTACAGCACCGACCTAATGTCGTCCCCATACACCTACCCTACCTTCCTAGAACACGTTTGACTCGTACCTTGCCTTCCATGAATTTAATAAGTTAAAAATCAAGCACAAGGACCCTATAAATACTAGTTACTACAAACTAGAAAAATGCATCGACAAAGAAATCCCACCTTCAATTTTGTACTAAATTCAAACTTCATTTCACTCATTCAAATTCTGGGAAGCTTTGTATTGGTTCAAGTTCCATTTGGTTGCAATTTGTTGGGAAAAAGGAGGAAAAAAATCAGGATTTAGCAGTGTCATGGAGATTCACTAAAAAGCTTAGAATACTCGTCGAAACTCAAAATTAAGGTAGGAGGGATCATTTTCCTTCCAATTTTGTGTACTAGTAGCTTTAGAATGATAGTAATTACATTTTATAATCACAAATTCACCAAAATTTGGTCTGGAAAGTAGAATTCAAATTTGAATTCCCACGGTTATTTGAAGCAAAATTTTAAATTCTAAACTCATACCTAATTCATTAAAAATCAACTAAAATTATTTCTAATGTTAGAAAGAATATTTTTTGAGTTAATAGGTAGTAGACAGAAGTAGAATTGGTAAGCATTAGATCGAAATTGATAACCATAATTCTCTGCCAAGAATGCTTATGTGTTTGAATAATTTTCCATTTAAATTATAAGTTTCAATTTAAGTTAGTTGAGGATGCTAATCGAATTAAATGTATAGTTGATTAGAAATTAGTAACAAAAGAAAAGAGAGGAGGATAAGGGATGGAAGGAATAAATAGAGGTAGGAGAAGAAGAAAGCACCTGAAGAAGAAAGGAAGGAGGGTGAGTTTAGTGTTTTGACGACTTTCTTGAGTTGTATTAATGGTTGATTGATCTCTATGAATCTTGTTACATGTGATGTTTGATTGTCTCTAGAAAACTAGACGAGTATAGGACAGTTGAAACGTCGATAGTGGATGAGCATCAACACAAGATATAGACTTGGTGTACGATGAGTCTCGTTTATGTTGTAAAGCAACATAAGGCCATAGGGCTAGTGGTAGTAGAGCTTGGTGCCTTGAGTTTAGATTGTGATGTTAAAGGTCAAAGAGCCAAAGGTCATAGAGCTTGTGTGCAGCACGATGACTCAATATGAATATGAATGTTTGTGGAAATAGACTATGTGCTTTATGAAAGGCATCGTGTTGCTACCAATTATTTGAGGCTTAGTCATGGGGAAGTAATGGAGGTAGTTGATTCTTGTGTAGAGAGACGTATGAGATGAATTTTAAGAATCGAGGTACATGGGTTGACTACAATATAGTATTTGAGGAATGTTTGTAGCTTGTAGAGTCTCAAAGGGTAATATAAGGTGTCAAGTTGTGATAACTCATGAAGGGTTGAGGGACTCGTACAACTGGCTTGACATCCTTGACAAATACAAAGCATTGCCATGGTTGGTCAAAAGTATCTTGGCCCGAGTACCAGGCAGGGTATGTCTTCCTAATCTTCACCTAACAATCATAATAATTAAATGTGAATGAACGTCATGTAAGTCCTTTGAGACTTAAAGGGTCAAGAGGCATCGAGGACCCAAATTTTTTATGTTAGTGAAGAAAATAGGACATATTGACAAAGAGTAAGATACATGAATCACAACATCATGATCAATGTGTTTACTACATGTGTAAGATCATATATTTGTTTTTGTTTTGTATGGCTTTAGAGTGGACAAAAAACTCACTTCATACATGTTATTTTTTCTAACGAGGATGACTCGATTTTATCAACAGATCTTCCAATTGACGATGCAACCCATTGGACACACAACTCCCTATTTGAAGAGGACACATTTGATAGACTCATGTGATTTACTTACGTACCACCTAAAGACACTCACCATAAGAGACCACTAGACCTTCCTGTTATCTTGACCCATACACTTGCTCCAAGGTATGTTCATGAGTCGACCTCTCCATCCTCTACTTGATTTGGATTGACTCTCCCTGATGTTGACTTGGAGCCAATAGTACGCTTGTACAATTCTCCATCACCCGCCAATGTTATTCCAGACTCGACATTTCACCATTTTGATCTACGCACCATGTGTGATTTCCTTCTACCAAACCACCATGTAGATAGAAGTGTTTTGCATACCATTACTACTACTTTTGAGAAGGTTGGAACAACTAACGATGACAACAACGAGGAAAAGGATCCCTTTAAGTAGGCAAAGAAAATTTTGGGTTTGGATAGTGTACAACATGGTACATAGGATTTACTTTTAACTGCTCTAACTAAGGTTACTTACTTATATGTAAAGTAGGTTATTTATTTTGTATTTTAGGCATGTAAATTTTTTAAGTACTTTTCTCTTTTTGCTAACCATGGTTTGTACATGCGTATTTATGGTATTTTGATATTGGGAGGAGACTCCATGACATTGTGGTTACTAATTATATACATACATACATATATACATACATATATATATGTGTGTGTGTGTGTGTGTGTGTGTGTGTGTGTGTGTGTGTGTGTGTGTGTGTGTGTGTGTGTATGTATTGAAAAGATATAATTATTGATAATGCATGATGTTTTGTATGGAACTATGAATTGATGTGAAATTATGATTTCTATTATGCGAATTCGTCAAAATGATTTTCTTACACATGTCATATTTCATTAATGCGATAGTTAAAAAGGAAATTTTTAATTTCATATTTTCGAAACAAGAACAAATTAACTACTTTGTAAATTCAAATTTATTGATATTAATTATTTTTAAGAATTAAATAGATTAGTTATTGTATTAAAGAAGGGTGTTACAATGTGGCTTTTCAACATGCTTTGTCCTCACTTATAGGAAACATTCTCAAAGGCTACCCATCTCATAATTGTTCCAAGTCAACATACTTAATTGTGGAGTTCTTAAGTAATAGACTATATAAAGTAAATGCATCTTTTTGGTATATGCAATATTAATTAATTCCTTTAATTCATTTTTAATTGTGTAGTTTCATACCTACACAGCTTATGGATCCCTCTCATTCAAGTGTGTACTCAATTCATTCATGTATCATTACCTTTACGAAGAGTCGCTCCTTGTTTGTGCCACATTACATCCCATCTTTACCAATGTTCGAGATGTTACAAGGGTGGTTGAATAGTATGTTATGATTTTTAAAAGCTTTTTTCAAAACCTTTTCACAAAGTTTAAGATGGAAAATAGTTCACGTAAGATTTTTTTCAAAGGTGTGTGCAAATCACAAGATGAGAAAGAAACTAAGAACACGAGTTTTTATGTTGATTCACTCAAACCTTGAGTTACATTTAGTTTTCCTTCAACTTTAGAAGGGTTTCACTAACTAAAGTAAGGTTACAAAATAAGTATTATCAATGTCACTCTTGGCTACAAGTATTATTCTATGTCACTCCTAGCAACCCACATATTATCTATGTCACTTTTGGCTACGACACAATCTCCCCTGAGATTGTATAATCCGAGTATTCTTTTACAATAAGTCACTCATGACTTTCATAAACTACAAGTGTTCGAAGATACAAGATCTACTAACACAAATGAGGCTATAACAATTAAGAATAAACACAAGATAATGTTTAGGGACTTCAGTCACATTTACTTTCTTTGATGTGACATCTTCAGTAAAAGAGAGAAAGTGGATATCCTTTCTTTTCTAAACATCACTAACACAATTCTAAAATTAGCCTTCCTTTTCTACAAATTCCTACTTAAATTTCTTTCTTTCATCAAGCTCTTGACTCGAATTGACCTTTGATCAAAGACTTTACTTATCCTTCATATAGTTTTACTTTTTATTGAATGCTTAAAATTCAAACATTAAAGCATATTTGAAAAACAAAGAGAATAGCAAATGCACAAAATATAAGAGTAGGAAACCTCAACATCTAAAAACATAAAAGCTTTGAACTCCATGACTTAGAAGCATTAAATGAAAACTTTATATGAATTTAGAAATCAAAGTGAATTTTTATTAGTGTTGGGCTAACACAATTATAGGGGCATTGGACGCTAAATAACTTCATGAAAAATTTTGGATGCATATTCTTATTAAAGCACATTGGATACGTAGTCTTTTATAAAAGACTTAAATATTAATTTGGTCCATAAAAGAGAAGGTCTTTTTGGTTTTGGTCCTTTAGATTTATTTTAGTCCTTTAAAATTTTTGTTTGTTTTAGATTCTATTATCAAGTAATTTTTTTAATTTTAGTCTCTCAACCTTTAAACGATGATGTAATGACAATATTTCCAATGATTTGTCACATCATCTAAGAGTTTAACAAGACAATTCCATATTTTTTTTTTGTCAAATTGTGTTATTAAATTAATCATTAACTAGTTTAACATCATTAGCAATTTTGAACAAATAAGAATTTTAGAACACAATTTACTAAAAAAAAAATATATGTGACTATCTTGTCAAACTCTCTAAAGACGTGATACGTTATTAAATTGTTAAAGTCATTATTAAGACATCATTAATGTTGTTACTTGATAGTAGAGACTAAAATAAATACTAATAATAGTTTATAAAGGACTAAAAACAATTCTTAAGGGCAAAAACCTAAAAAGCCCTATATTTTAGATATCAAATTGATATTTAAGCCTTTATAAATTCATTGAATGTATGTCCATTTTTCACGTTAGATGCATGTTCAATAAAAAGAGATTTTTGTGTGTATGAGTTAAGGCGATATACCATTTTAGCTTTAAACACATACAACATATGCATATCTCATCAAAAACTCATTTTTACATGAAATTTTAATATCATTATTATTATTATCAAAATCATGAGAATTTTTAGAAGTTAAACATCTTTGATTTCAACAACTCAATCTATTCCCCAAATTTAATCACTATATCTATCATTTTTTTATGTGCTACAAGCATGTATTAATGTGTTATTAAAAAAATGATGAAATTTTGTTAAAAATAATCTTTATACAACTTAATTATTGTTAATCATATGAAAAGCAATTTTTTTATTTAATTGTAATACATTTCAATCGAGTCAATTAAGTAATTTTTGGCAATTTTAATTGTAAGTAAATTACTACTATAAAAAAATAAAATTTAACATGTAATACTCATAAAAACCAACACATCATCAATTAATAACTAGGCTTAATAGAAAAAAATTAAAAATATTAACAAACAAAACAATAAAACTAAAATTGATCAATTTTTATTCAAAAACTAAAAATAAAAATTTAAAAAACATAATTAGTCTAAATCAATTCAAATCAATTATACAACACACATCCAAACATGTATGCAGTACTTCTATCACATCATCCCATGATATAAAATCTTAAAATTGTTAAAAAATTTACAAGATTGCACATGGCACATTCCCATCAAGCTAGAAGCTCTATGTCCGTACATGCCTTATGTGGGGGAAGTACTAGTACTAGTAGGGAGATGTGGTTTAGATCTTTTATTAGTTAGCCTTGTCTTCCTGCCGGTAAAATAAAAAATAAAATAAAATAAAATAAAATAAAATTACAAGATATTTTTATTTTCTGAGAAAACTTTAAATTTTGTTTTAAATCTCTAACTTTTAAAATCAACAGTTTTCGTCATTGTATTTTTAAAAAATACTCAAGCTCTAGTCTTTAAAACTAACATTAATTGTCCCTTATACAAAAACAAAAGTTGGGCTATTTAAAAATATATAAAACTAAAATCAATGCTTTAAAAATCAAATACAAAAACCAAAATCTAGAAATATTACAGATACCAAAAACAAGATTAACCTAAAACAAATAAAAACTTAACGAAAAAATAGGAGGAGCAAGCGTAATTTATAATAATAATGCATTATTGAAACCCAAGGCGCAACGGGCGGCACAGCAGAATCTGACTATTTCAAAACCAAGAAGCACGTTTTGGAGGAAAAAATGAAAACACAAAGGCACGTTGGCCAATTGCTTGTATACAACCTTTTATTTTTCCAAAAGTGCTGCGTTACGTGTTGTCAGTAACCATTGGAATCAGATCCGAAAGAAACATGAAACAAACAGAAAGCGACCTATAAAAATAAAATACTACAATAAAGAGATTTGAATAGAGGAACTAACGGATAAATTATATCCAAAATGGTGCCTTGCTGAACACAAGTACACCACTGATGCTTTTTTATGTTATTATTTTCTTGATATATTTTAAGACAATCAAAATTATAATTTATTAACTTATTTTTTTGAAAAAATAAGTTAGTGTATATTAGTAAAAGATTTTTTAATATATTTTAGGATTGTTTAGTTTGAATAGAAGGAAAAGGTTTTAAAGGAAGAAAACAAAAATAAAAGATTTTGATTAAATATTATGTTTAGTTGAGAGAGAGAAAAAAGAAGTAAAAGAATTTTAATGAAGGAAAAGAAAATTAAAAAAAGAAAAGAAAAGATAATTTGTTAACGTAAACTAGTGGACGTTGACAAACGCAAAATCCTTAATTTATTTTGTTTATTTTATTGATGCGTGTTGGTTCAAGCAAGAGAGATTAAGTTGTGTAAGCATGTGCTTGGGCTCATATTTCTGAAATTGATCTGTATGTTTGTTCATTAATAATTATAGTGAACAGCCAGAGAAATTTTAAAAGCAAAATTTAAAAGAGTAAAATATATTTTTTCTTTTTTCAAATTTAAAAAGTTCATTTTTAATTATTTTTAAACTTTTTGTATATTTTTTATCTTCTAATTTTCTAATTTATATTTTTTTATATTTCTTTAAATTTAAAATGTATATTTTTTATCTTCAAAATGTTTTTAATAAGAGCTTATAAAAGAGTAAAAAAAATGTTTAAATAACACTTAACATAAAAAAAAAACATACATTTTAAAATAAATAGATTAAAAATTAAAAAATTAAAAACTAAAAACAAAATTTTAAAAATCTAAAAGAATATATATCTTATCCTATTTAATTATGATTGTTCCATTTCTGGATCGGCCGAAAAACACGCTTTGATATACAGTACGGTGGAATAGGAGTTCAAGTTTTTCAACGTTTCTGTCCTAACTTTTGATTGCATATAATTAAAAATCCAAAAGGAAGGAAATGTGAATTGAAAGTTTGATTTTTGTCATAACCTCATCGTCATTATTAATATTATTTTTATTAAAGTTAGCAGAAGACTTAAAAAGAAGAAAGGTGTTTGAGAATATTACTATGCAGTGTAATTTGATAAAGTTGTTTAATGTAATGTTTGCTTTTAATGAAAGTCTTAAAAATGAATAATTGCAAAAATAAAAAGCATCACTGTCCTGATTTTAAAATCCACGTAGGCAAATAAATCTGCAAATTTTAAAATCAATCTGTACAAGATAATGTCAAAGTGAAGAGAGCATTTAATGCAACGAAAACGATGGAAAATTGTCTTGTTTTTTTTGGTGTTTGGTACAGAGATGGTGACTTATTGAGATTACACTAAACTATTGATGTCAAATAAAAATTATATTTTTAGTTATTTTTGTCAAAATGCTTTTCTTGACAAAATTAAAAAGGAAACTTGAAAGATAACCGTTTGACTAGGCAACAATCATCACATATTACATTACACTATCTTTCTTTTTTCTATTTTCTTTTTAACAGAAATACTACTTTTTTGTCAAACAAATTTTCAAAAGCGAGAGGGAAAAAAGAAACAAGATGCACGTAGAATTTTTCTTTTCCTTGAGCAAATATTAGAAAATGAAGTATTTAATTAAATTGACAAACTATAACATATCATTTTTAAAAAATTCATAGAATTGATAATGTGATCTAAGATTTCATTGTGTTTATATATATAAAAAATGATGTATTGAAAAAAAACTTGTATTTAATTCTTCTTAATGTAAAAGATCATTCTCAGTCATTTACTGTGAACAGTGAGATTAATCTTTAATATAGTAGATTAAAAAAATACCGGTAGTTTCTCATTAAAAAAAATTCAAATTCAGAAATTTTAGCACAAGCACATGCAATCTCTTTTGCTTGAAACAACACACGAATAAAATAAACAAAAATAAATTAAATAAATAAATAAAACATTAGTTGTGTGCAACAACAAGCCATTAACAATGGTGGGTGGGACCAGTGGCTGCTTCTTCTTTTCTCTCTCTGATACGTGGGCTGCCTTCTCTCTCCAATTGTTCCTTTTTATTCTCTCTTTAGTGCGTATTCAGTCCACTCAATTTTAGATTTTTATGTGTGTAGTTCCTTGACTTGTTCTTCATTGAGCCATTTCTTTGAGGTAAAGAAGTTTAAGCTACTTTAGTAGCTGTACACTGCATTGTGAATGGTTTTTAAAGGGCATGTTTGTTTTGCTTTTGCTTGATTCTTGTTATGGTAATGTGGCTCACATGTTGTTTGTAATTTGAGAAGACTTAAGTTTGTCTGTGTGTGTGTGTGTATGTTACTTTCTTTAATGTCATTCTGCTACTGTTTTATTCTGCATTCAAGAGTTGAAATGGGGTTTGATTATTTTTCAGCTTCCTGATCCGTTTATGCATTGTGCAGATAGCATATAGGTTTGAGTGTTGAGGCTTTAAAATGGGGAGATATTCAATACCCTTTGTGGGTGTTCTGCTACTGTTATGTCTAGTTTCATCTTCAAAGGCAGAATATTTGAAGTATAAAGACCCTAAGGTGCCACTAAATGTCAGAATCAGTGACTTGATGAAGCGGATGTCTCTGGAAGAGAAGATAGGCCAGATGACACAGATTGAAAGGAGTGTTGCTACTCCTGATGTGATTAAGAAGTACTTCATTGGTATGCACTCAAAATGACTCATTAAATCTGTAACCAAATCAAGTTCTTAGTACTCCTTAATACTAAGCCTCTTACTTTTTGCATCTGAGTGCTGGATTTGTTAAAGAAATTTTTATTTAGTTCGTTAATTTTGTTGTAAATGTAATGAGGTGACATTATGAATGTGCATCTTATCATTGATGGACAGGGAGTGTGCTCAGTGGAGGAGGGAGTGTTCCAGCGACAAAAGCATCTGCTGAGACCTGGCAGCAAATGGTGAATCAGATGCAAAAGGCAGCATTGTCTACCCGCCTTGGGATTCCGATGATTTATGGGATAGATGCAGTTCATGGCCACAACAATGTCTACAATGCTACCATTTTTCCTCACAATGTTGGGCTAGGAGTTACCAGGCAAGTTTATGTATATATACTAAAATAGAAAGAGTGGTCATGAAATGATTTATAAGAAAGAGGGACAAATGACAATGAGTAGTCATGAAGTCATATTTGATAATTTTGATTGGAGTGATCTGGTTTTTTCAACTCTTAATGAAGTAATACTGTTGGAAGCAACATTTGAACTTGTGAACAATTTTGGTAAACCCCAGATCAACAACTAAAAGCATTTCCTTAGAGTTAGTGATATTGGGATCTCTAAAATGAATGCTATTTTGTTCTTTTATTGTAATGAAATCTACTGTTTATTAGGGATCCGGTGCTCATAAAAAAGATTGGAGATGCAACTGCCCTTGAAGTTAGGGCTACTGGAATTCCATATGTCTTTGCTCCGTGTATTGCGGTAATTAAGCAATATTTAAATATTCTGTTGTTGTTCAGGTCATATATAACATTTATCATGTATGCTAACATGTTAATTGACTCATCCACAGGTCTGCAGAGATCCAAGATGGGGACGTTGCTATGAAAGCTACAGTGAGGATCCTAAGATTGTTAGAACTATGACTGAAATTATACCTGGCTTGCAAGGAGATATCCCTGGAAATTCCATTAAGGGTCCCTTCGTTGCTGGAAAGTAAGATTTTTTGTCAGTAGCTAGATATTACAGATTTTTTTATTGAGAGAACAATTCATATATAAATGGGTTGTCCTTGAAATTTTTATATTAAACTTTATAAGTACTTGTGTTGGATGCTAATAGTTAGTCTTCAATATATTGGTGCTCTTTTATCGAGGGCCTTATGGCCTATTTTATTATTAAAAATTACTTGTTCTTCAGAACTTAAATTCTTTTGAACTTCCATTTTTTATGTTTTCGGTGACAGCATTATATTCAATTTATACGTTTTTATAATTACTCTTGTTTTTTATTGTCTATTTTTGGTTAAAAGTTTTATTACATTTGCTCCTTCTATAAGCATTAGTACATCATCAATACTTGAAATTTCATGTTCACATGACACGTGGTCAGTTTCATTGGGGACAATATGATTTATTGGTTTAATAGTGGACCTTACTGTGAGCATGTGCATTTATCAATCATGCATCAGTTAATTACAGAACATAATTGTTGGTTTACCTTCAGTAAAAATAAAATGTTGGTTTACCTGCTTTTGCATCCAAAATAAAGAAGAAAAAGAAAATATTAGTGAACCGAAAAGCTGCACTTGGATGGTCCTAGACATTTGGATTGTCATAACCATTTGGATGGTTGGGTTTACTTGCTTTTGCATCCAAACGACTGCGGCCATCCAAATATCAATTTATTTAAAGATATGCTTTTCATGTTCCAAAAAATGATATGATCTAATTTTGATTGATTTTGTTGGAACTTTATGGTATACATGGCCTTGGCACATGCATGTCATCTGCTTATCAAATAAAAGTTGTCTTCTCAATGCATATGAATGTAGTATATGTGATTTTGATTAGTTGTTACCAATCATTTTTTTTTATAATTTGGACGTCATATGTTCTGCTTTGTTATCAATCATTTTGTCTAAGAATTTGGACATCATATGTTAAAACTCATGATTTTCTGTTGCCATCAATCTGGGGACACACTCTTAGCATTCGTCATGCTACTTTATTATATAAATTGTAGAGACCTGAAGTAAAAATGTATTTTATTTTTAATTACTTTGACCCAGGAACAAGGTTGCAGCTTGTGCCAAGCACTACTTAGGAGATGGTGGCACAAACAAGGGTATCAATGAGAACAACACTCTGATCAGTTACAACGGATTGCTTAGCATTCACATGCCAGCATACTATGACTCTATCATCAAGGGTGTTTCAACTGTAATGATCTCGTACTCTAGCTGGAATGGGAAGAAAATGCATGCTAACCGAGAACTTATCACTGGTTACCTCAAGAAGAAATTGCATTTCAGGGTAAATGTTTGTCTAATCAGTTCTCTAATTTAAATACTGAACTGAACAAGTCAAAATGAAATAAAAAATAAAGAAGAGTGGAGATGCTTCATGTGATGTGTTTGTTTTCAATTTCAGGGTTTTGTCATATCAGATTGGCAGGGTATTGACAGAATTACCTCTCCTCCTCATGCTAACTATTCATTTTCTGTTCAAGCTGGTGTCAGTGCTGGAATTGATATGGTAAATATTATTATCATTTTCAAGGAGTAAAAGTTATATAAAATGTTTTTTCATCCTGAGAATTTAATATGGTTATTTACTTTTTAATTAACTATTTCATTTTTTAACAGATTATGGTTCCCTTCAACTACACTGAGTTCATTGATGAACTAACCCGTCAAGTAAAGAAAAATATTATCCCAATGAGCAGGATTGATGATGCTGTGACAAGAATCTTAAGAGTAAAATTTATCATGGGCTTATTTGAAAATCCATATGCTGATCCAAGCCTGGTGAAACAACTAGGTAGCACGGTATATTTTCTTGAGGATGTTATTTGAACACATGCTGGATACTTTCTGCATTTCTTTCAATTAGAAAGAGAGTTTTTTTCTTGATAGAGTATCATTCGTGTATGAAACAGGAACATAGAGAGTTAGCGAGGGAAGCTGTACGGAAATCCCTAGTGTTGTTAAAGAATGGTAAATCTCATAAGAAACCACTGCTTCCTCTTCCCAAAAAGTCTGCAAAAATACTGGTAGCAGGAAGTCATGCTAACAACTTGGGTTATCAATGTGGAGGATGGACAATAACCTGGCAGGGACTTGGTGGCAATGATCTCACTTCTGGTAAGTCAATAAGTTTAATGTTCAGAAAAGCCACAAATCTAAAGTGTTCTCGTCGGGTAGCTGTGACAATGTATAATGTTACTGTTAGAATATCTAGAATCAAGATGCTAATACTAGTATAAAGTAGGGGTGACTATTTTCTATTTTTTATCACATAATCTCTACATGTCTAGTTTTATTTTTTCATTTCTTCATTCTTTACTTGAAATCCTATAGTTTAATCAGATACTTTCAAGTCTTTGATCAATTCATACTTTCATGTTGTCATTACAGTTAAAATCATAGTTTATTGTAAAATCTCTGTTTTGGATTTGTTTTCATCCTGCAAGGGCTGACACGAAAAAACATTAATAGTATGTACCCACATGGGATATTTGATCATAGTTTCTTTGTGAGGGATAGTTATAGAATATTTCCTTTGGCTAACAGGTACAACCATCCTTGATGCTGTGAAACAAACCGTTGATCCTGTCACTGAAGTTGTCTACAATGAAAATCCTGATGTGAACTTTGTCAAGTCATACAAATTTGACTATGCCATTGTTGTTGTGGGAGAACACACTTATGCTGAAACATTTGGTGACAGTTTGAATCTAACTATAGCTGATCCTGGTCCAAGTACCATCACCAATGTATGCGGGGCTATTCAGTGCGTAGTTGTTCTCATTACAGGTCGCCCTGTTGTGATTAAGCCATACCTACCAAAAATAGATGCACTTCTAGCTGCATGGCTTCCTGGCACTGAAGGTCTAGGTGTGGCTGACGTTCTCTATGGTGACTATGAATTCACTGGCAAGCTGGCAAGAACATGGTTCAAGACAGTTGATCAGCTCCCAATGAATGTTGGTGATAAACATTATGATGCTCTATTTCCATTTGGATTTGGGTTGACTACAAACATCACTAAATATTGAAAGTGAAAACTCATGTAGCATGTCCAAGACCACTACCTTTTCCACTTGGAACCTTGAAATTATCTATTTATGAGTGACTTGTTAACTTATACTTGATGTACAACGAGCATCAGAACCTTTCAAAATATGAATTTATTCTCCGTAACTGCTGCAGACTTTTTCATTTTGATTACTATTTGTTAACTTGGATTGATTTTTGCAAATAAATAATTATCAAAATCTTACATTTCGCTATTCGAATCTTACCATTTAATATAAGTTGACTGTTTATTAATTTGTATTATAAGATAAATCTTAAATGACTTTGAATTTTACAATCATGAATAAATTTATATAATTTTGTATTATCGGTAAAAATCATACGATTCAATAATTTATTTTTGTTTTATGTTTTGTGTTTTTCTTTTATCAATTTTCATAAAAAAATTAAAAAATCCTAAACTTTGACTCTTAAATGAAAAAGAAATCAAGGAACACTTTTAAACTCATCTTATTTTATTATTTTAATTGTCTTATCCAATACATGTACTCTGTTTAACTATTTCTTATAAAATAAAGGTTTTTCAAAATTATATAATTAATAATTTTGTTTTATAGTTAAGTTGGTTTATTATTTTTAATAAAATATTTTTACCACAAACACTATATATATCACTATTTGATATATTTAAAATAATTTTCTTCATCTCTTAATTTTGTAATTTGATACAAATAATTTGAACCTCAATTTGATAATCTTAAATGTTATAATTATGCAAAGTTATGCCCAGTTTGAGCAAAAGAACCCTACCACATATATCTTTATATATCTTGATCATAACACTAGCATGCCTATATCATACATGCAGAACCGTTATACTGCTCAGAAATTTTAAGCGATACTTCTGTTGTAACATTTGAGTTTCCAAGAAAAAGATAACCATATCTTCCATGTTTGAAAGAAACTGGGAATCTCATACTCACAATAAATACCTCAACTTAATTTGGTATTTTGAATCTGTCTGGAATATGGGAATTATAATAAAAGAAACTATAAAACAAAAAAACAAATACATTCTATAACTATAAAATAAATATAATAAAAAGATGAAGCAAGTAAAATTAAGAAAAACAGAAAACTTCTAAAGTTTCAAAATAATTCTGATTTGTATTTTTATGGTTTGGAATTATTTTAAATACTGATGTTTGCAATGAAGTTAAAATTAAAAATATGTTGCAGTAGAAGAAGAAATTCTAACAAGATATGATTTTTACTCGATAAATGATTTCCACTCAAAATATTCTCATAAATGATTTATTACTAGTATCTTACTAAAGTTTTCTTAACTTAAATGTCTAACGGATTTTGTTTACTCAAATTTCATTAATTGAAAATGCATGCAATTATTGTCATTATTTGTATGTTGTATTATTATTGTTTATCACAAAATAAGATTTTCAAAATTCAAGAAAAAGAATTCAAGACATTCATTTATAGGTGAAGACGAAAAATTAATTCCAGTTTTTATGTTAAGTAAATTTAGACATTTAATTATTAGAAATTTTAATAAATCAATCAGATCATTTTCATAAATTTAATAAATAAAAAGGGATCTTACAGTGTGTCTATAAATATTTTATTTAGACTTTTAAATGAAAAATATTATAAAATTATATTTAAAAAAATCATATTTTATCTATCACTGTAATTATTGAATTTTTAATTTAATATACATTATATTCAATTATTATTATTATATTATTAAATATCCTTCTTAATGTTTGGAATATTTTACGTTCCTTTTTATTGAAAAAAATTGAGTACAAGAAATGCTTTTTTTTAAAAGAATTCTTCATTTATATATAATTGAGTACAAAGAGTAAAGTAATATGAAGAATAAAGTTTAGAATAATTCACCGTTTAAAAAAAAAATCAAATAATGACTTTCTAAAAAAAATGAATTATATTAAATGCTTTATTTTTAAAAAATAATGAATTAATGTTATAATAAAAAAATCAATAGTTAGTTTAAAAATCAAATTATCAAAAGTAATAATAGTTTAAAAATTTTATGATAGTTTTTTTTAAAAGAAAAAATAAATCCTTTATTATTTAAAATAGTATGCATTGAAAAAATTCCCAAATCCCGCTGAATAGATAACGGTCTATGATGTAATTTTTAATTCATCTAAACAATCATGAATTTTTAAATATGATATAAAATAAAATTAATAAATATACTCTCAATTAGTATTTATATATAATTAATAAATATAAAGTTAAATTTATGATATCTATTATATATTATAAAATTATTGTTAGAAAGAGAAACCTTTAGACAAAATTTTCCGTCATAAGGACAAATTTGATCATTTATGTCACAATTATTGAAAACAAAAAGAAACTATTAAATACACATCATTAATTATTACATATATTTTTATTTTTAAACAAGTAAGTAATTATTTTATTTATTATATATTATAAAGTTGGATAGAGAAATTTGTAGACAAATTTTTCCGTCCGTTCAATGTAAGGATAAATTTGAGAATTTATTTCAAAATTAATAAAAAAGAAAGAAACTATTAAATACATACTATTAATTATTACATATGTTGTTATTTTTAAACAAGTAATTATTACGTTTATAACTCTTACAATAAATACTAATAGAATAATTTTATTAAATACTAATAGAATAATAAAAATATATATCATATAAAATTATACAAGTAGATTACAAAAAATATAAAAAATGATTATAATAAACAAAAAATTACCATAATTATAATTTATATTCACGGTAAAAGTTATAAAATTGTGATAATAAACAAATAGCTACCATAAGTATAAAAAATTTTCTATAAAATTTAATACTTTGATTATCATATTATATAAAATCAAAATTAATTTAAAATTA
>JAMLFT010004495.1:0-19440 GCA_026544285.1 Pachyrhizus erosus | reverse complement strand
GGTGCGGGTGGTGTGAGCAAAATATCATTTCCTGTACCAAAAATTTATAAAGAAAATGTGGCATTAATTAATTAATTTCTCCTTCAAAATAATTGCACACATTTAATTGGAGTAAGCCCGTGTTTTCAGGTAAGTTGCAGATACACGTGATTGTCCAAGTCATAATTCACTAATCTTGGCTTTCTTTTTATTTTAATTGTGTTTTTTTTCTTAAAGTAAAAAACCTATAACTGTTATATTTAATGTATATCGTACATCATCAATCTTCACCTATTTTTATTTTTACTTTTTTTACTTTTCTCCACTTTTATATGTTGAATATTTTATTGTGCATATTGAATAAGGACGGCTGTAAATTATCAACATTCTCTAATACATTTTTTATATTACTTATTTTATTATCAATTAAAATTTATTAAAAACTATAAATTTAAAATAAAATCTCATAAAATAAGACATATAACATATAAAATAATATAATTTTTAGGAAAATGATATTTAAAAAAATATCATTATACGAAATTATACTAATCTTAAGTATTGCAAAGGTATTAAATGTGGTTTTTATTCTCTTTCCAAACTTAATTGTTAAATAATAATGTGATTGGTTGCTTTTTAATTCATGCAAATTTATATTGTTAATTTTTGTAGTAATTAGCACTGTTGTAATTTTTAATGAATTTTAATAATAACAAAGTGTGGGTTCAAATGAATATATTAGAAAATTAGTTATTGATACAGTACAAACCAAAAAGCATAATACAAATAGTTTAGCCAATAACACAAATTTTTATTTCGTTTTGGTGATATCTATTGTTTCTTTTTCTTTTTAGAAAGGCTATATCTATTATTAAATACACATAAGCTGTATGTGGCTAAATTGTAATTTTGTTCCTTTTTTAATTTTGGATTAATAATTTTAGTTATTTTTATTTTTTTTCTCATAATTTTTGTATCTTTATTTTATAAAATTCATAATTTTAGTTTATTTTTTATAATCTAATTGAATTTTAAATTTAACATATTTAATTAAGGTATCATAAAAAAATAGTTTAATTAATTAAAATGTAAAAAATAAAAATTTTAATGTATGCAAAATTAAGGATTGAATCAAAATTAAGATTTTTTTGAAAATAAGTGACCAAAATTGAAAAGAATTAAATGTGATCAAAATTGAAAATAAGTGACCAAAATCAACATTCATTGTTATTATCATCATTATTGTATTATTGGTGTTATTATGTTTATTGTTATTGTGATGCTCTATGCTAGGAATTAGTGAAAATGTGATGATACAACCTAAGAGAATAAGCTCACACAAACCATTACCCACCTAAGTATTATAAGAAGGGGGAATGAAACATTAGAGGTTAGTTGTGAGAAACAAAAGAGAGAGAGAGAGAGCAAAGAAAGATAGGGAAGATAAATGAAGAAAAAAGTTTTGAGACTCAAGCTTGGAGCTCTCCTGCGCACCTTAGCCTAGGTGAGTATTTCCCCATGCTTTCTAAGCTTGTTTCCATGTTTTTTTTGTTGTTATCCTTCATTCCCAAAATTTTTGGTGGTTGATTTTCATTTCATTTCCCTTTTATCCCCTTTGTTGCCCTATGTTAGGGATTGGTGGTTTTGGTTTGATTGTAAGAAATTGAGGCTTGGGATATGTAGTATAAGTTTTTGGGAGTTGTTTAGTGTGTTTATGAGTGATTGGGAGGCTTAGGAAAGGTTTTGGGTTTGCAAGAAGCCCAAATAGCACAAAGTAGATTTTGGCCCATGGCTTAAGCAAGAGGCTTGCAACTTAAGTGAGATTTGGGTATGCAACTTAAGTAAGAGTTGTTTATGGCTTAAGCAAGTAGAGCGTTATAAGGGCTATTTAATCAAGATAAAAGATAAAAGTCACAAAGATTAGATACTGAGCGGCTTTGCTTAAGCAAGAATATATTGTTGCTTAGACAAAAGAGTGAAATCGAGACTAGATGATTCTTTGTTGTGGATCATTTAAGCATGCATGATGCCTTGCACTAAACAAGAGTTATTATAGAGACTAAGTAAGTCTTTCGAAGTGGCTTTGCTCAAGCAAGAATTGGTCTTGCTTAAGCAAAAAAAGGGCATAAAGACTGTTGTCTCTAGAGCGAACTTGTTTAATTAAGAGTTGGTTCTCACTTAAGCAATCATGTAAGGACAAAATGACGCACTAAAGTGTTTTACCTTTGAATTATATTCTTATGGGATGAATGTGTGTGTGTGTGTATACCCATTAATCCTTATTCGTTGTGTATAATTTTATGCGATAAGATAACATGGATAAGTGAAATACGACTATGTGAATTGTGATGTCTTGAATACATATGTATATATGATATAACTCGAATTGTGACATATGAGCATTGTGCAATCTTTGAGTGTGAGATATAAGATGTTGTTGGATGACATTAAGATGAGTGACGTAGCCTATGAGATGATGAGAATGGGTTCAGGTGACATTTTGACTACGAGTGACCTAGCCTATAAGGGGTGAGGATTGGGTCACTTTTAGGTGATGAAAGATTTAGTAGAATCATTTTAGGCATAAATGTTTGTGACCTCCATCATAACATTCGAGAGTTGTTGAATAGAAAATGACTAAGAAAGGTTTAGATAGGTGTAGCCTGGACATTAAGGGTTTGAGATACTTAAGGTGGAAAACTCTGATGGCTCATGTTGATCCTATGAATTGGAGCTCACTTGCAAAGTTGGGTAACCATAATAGTTACATCCAAACACCATTCTAAGTAATGTAGTCCATAACAAAGGCATCAATGTTAATGATTGTTAAGGCAAAAACAAATCAGGACCTATAAAAATTTATGTTTCGATGTTGCCAAATAATAATTAATTTTTAAATGATTGTAAATAAACGATTAGTGTGATTAACGATCTCTATGATAGATTGTATGTCAATCTTCATTTTCTTTCATTTGTTTATTTCATTTGATGAGCTGCATTTTATTACATAGATGGAAATGTTTCTATTGTGTAGAGAATGTTTCAAAAAATAAAAAGATGACCAAAGCATATTCAAGAAGGCTCTTATATAAAAAGTTGTATCCTAAATAATGTTAGTATTACTCAAATATAAACATTCAGAACTGACATCTGATACCTAATAAGAGGCTACAAAGGAAGATAAACAGGTTGTGTTATTAACAGAGTAGGTGACTAGTTGGTGAAAATTTTTAATGTAACATTAATTATTAATTCAGATATCTCACCAACAAACAAAGATGGAAGACTGTTGTGAGGTAACAACTAATTGAAGAATGTCTCTTATAAATAGAAGAAGACTTTAAACATGAATTATAGTTACATGCCTTAAGAAAAACCTTGTGATTCCCTACTCTTAAAAATCTTTTGTAATTATCTCTTTTGAAATAAGTTCTTAAACACTTAGCAAATATAAGAGACAAACTCATTGTAATTGTTTATATTTGTCTAATACAGATGCTAAGAGTCACTTAAGCCCGTATATATCTTAGAGACTATGAGGTTAAGCTAAAAGTGACTTGTGAAAAAAATTCTTTATAGTAACTTAAAGAGGCTAGAAAATGCTACTTAGCATAGAGCCAAAAATGACTTAACAAAAGAATGCTTGTATATTTTTTTATATAATAGAACTTGATGGTTTGCTAAGAATTGGATGTAGTCTCAATGGTAAAAGTGAACCAATATAAAATCTGTGGTGTTATTTCTTTCTTATTATCTATACACTAACTAAGAAGAATTGTTGATTTATCTTAAACAACATTTTGTTTTTATATTTTTTGTTTGTTATACTTTTGAGACTACATTAATTGATTTTTTTTTAAAAAAATACATGATTTTATTCATGCTTTATTCTAAACTTTTGCAAAAAGTTTTGAAAACACAATTCAATCCCCCTTTTTGTATTTTCCTGTTTGCTTTACAATGATACTTCTTATGGGTAGACTAACACTCTTATATTATTATTTTGATTTTAATGTTTAGTCCCTAAATAAAAGTTTGACTAGTTTTACTCCCTAAACTTTTGTTATGTTAATGTTTTTTGTCTGTATTGTCAAATATCATTAAATGATGTCATTATGTTAATTTATTACTATTTTATTATATTTTGTGTCGGTTCATTTCTAGCGATTCAAAATTGCTAGAAAATGCTTGCCTAGCTTATTTGAAAGGTGTTAAATGATTTCTAGTGGCTAAAAACTGCCAAAAAGGAGCCTTGTGGCCACCAAAGACAGATAGATTTATGGATATAGATTTGGATCTTGAATTCAGTTTAGGGTTAAGGTTGGTTTGGGTTTGGGCTATGGGAAATGGGTATCCAAATAAGGGTAAATGGTAAAATTTTGAATTTTTTTATCTTTTCTTGCAAAATAATATACTCAAATTTCAAGTTCTTCACACTCTACGACAACAAAATATTGTAGAGGTTAAAAGATTGGACTCAATAATTCTATATATTTTGTTTATTTTACTATCGTTTTTATTTTTGTTATATCATAATGAGCTTGCACAATGAAACTAGATGTCATTTTTGGGTATTTTTCTCTAAGGAGTGGTATTAGGATTTACATTTTTGTTCTAGAAATTTCTTTAGTGAGATCTTTATTCTTTCTTTTTCATTATTCTTCTTGTGTCATCTTTTTAAATTAAAATTGTTAAATAGTGTCTATGTTATTGTTTAAATGGTCTTGTTAACTAGTACCTTTAGGATACTAGTTAAGAAATTAAAAAAAAAAAAGAGATTTTATTGAAAATTAAATGAGAACCTAATGCAAAATCATAAAAAAATGTATTTTTTCACATTTCAATAATAAAAAAAAATCTTTCTTTTTTTACTTACTTTACCAGGCTATTGTCCTAAAGACATTAGATAATATTTTTCTTTTTTAAGATCTTATTTTAAGCTTTTAATTTAAAATAATTTTCAAACAAAAAAGATAACCAACCATAACTTGGATATTAAACCAAAGCATACAAGGGACAACTGAAAACTCTAAAATGTTGCTACTCCTAAATTTGGTGACAAAAAGTGGTCTATAGCACAAACGAAAAAGGAAAAAAGACCAATAATAGTGCCACTTCATTTTTCCAACTCTTTCACATGCAAAACAAATAATACAAATTACAAGGAATGTTATAATAACAGTTAAAAGAGAATTTTAACTCACTCTTGTTAACACTTAAATTTTGTAAGGAAGCCGAAGTTTGAAAATTGCCCGAATTAGTTGTTTGTGGACGAATAAGGCATTGTTATCAACAAAATTAATGACCTAGCAGGTAACTGATTGAAGTCAGATGAAGATTTTGGCTAAAAAGATATTTGTTGGCACCTAAAATTATCTACAAACAATGAAATTCAGCTAATGAGGATTTGGCAGAATTGTTGTCGACAAACGTGAAATTTGACTAATTTTAATGTTAGCTAAATGAGGATAAGTCAACTCTAATTAAGTGTAAAATCGACTATTTTTCAATATTAGTTTAGTAGGAAGGTTAGTTGAATGAAAATAAGATCAATTTGGCTACTTATAAGGAGTAAGTTTGTCTAAACTTATAATAAATGCTTATGATTTTTTTTTTTGAAATAAACAATTATTTAAAAAACATATAGAATTTGTTTCTTAAAATAAATATAACATAAAATTATTATTTTTTATAAAAATAATAATTTAGAAAAACACATCAAGAAATAGAAAATTATTTATTATATTAAAAAACAGTTTTTTTTTAAAAATAAGTACAAACAAACTAAATATTAGTTGAATGGATACTTGGTGCAAAATTCGGCAGATTGCTAACATATGAAAATTAACTGAATGAAGTCAGATTTAATTGAATATAGAGAAAGAATCTTTTCCACGATTTTCTGACTTTCAAATGGCTTGTAATGGTTAAAACTAATCAATGATAGTGCTCCCTTAAAAATAGGAATTGGTTGCCAATTTGTTCATGATTTGGAATATAGATCAATTAGCTTATGGAAGGAGGAAATTGTGCCTTGATTTTATGAGCAATGACTAGTAGTTACCAAATGGTGAATCAATCACAATTAGTAGAATTCATACCAGTAAGTCAAATTTAAACTGTTGTTAGCCGAATTCAACTACCAGAGTTAGTTTAATTAGTGTAAAATTAACCAAATAACTTCCAAATTATGTTTTAAGGCCATTAGCAAGTAGAAAAACATAGTTTAGTGAAAATTTTGAGTTTTTAGTTTATAAATAGGCTTGTACTTAATTTTCAAAACACGATCAATCCAAAATCAAGCTTATTTTATCTTAAAATTATTTTATCATTTTCCTTTATCACATTCCTTTAAGGCTTTCATTTATCTCTTTAAATTACAACTTTCTTTTATTACTTTCCTTTACAAACTTTCCTATATAGCCTTTGAACCTTTTATATTCATGCAATTCTTTTTTTCTTTTTATTTATTCACCTATACCAAGCACTCTTTGGAACAACTTAGAAACTTATAATTAAAAAGAAGATTTTCCTTCTTGACACAAATAGTCTTATCATTATTTTGAGATCCTATTAAAACAAACCTAGCTGAAATGTATTTCAACAAGTCTTGAATTTTTATGCGACAACATCGATTTATTCAACAAACTCTACTATTTTGTAAAATTTATGCTAATTTTACTAAATAATATATTAGACTTATAAAATATATAATGTGCGAGCCCACGTCATTTAGTGAGTTTAACATAATTTTCATCCTATTAAAATTATCGTGTTAGCAAATTTCTCCTTGGATCCTGCTAAAAGTATCATTAAAGACGATAGTAAAGCATTAAATAAATAGAAGACTTTTATAAAAGATCACAATGAAACTACTTATTATTCTAAATTTTAATTAATTTTAGTATATTTAATGAAATTATTTTTAAAATACCTTTCATTTAAGTTAAATTCTATTTTTAATGGCTCATTTTTATTCTTGATAATAAATATCAATAAAAGATAGTTTACATAAAAAGTTTTCTTAAGTAAAATTAACAAAATTAAATGATATCAATTAATTTTTTAATTATTGTGAAATTAATTTTTTGTTTACTTATAATAGATAGCAGAAGAGTATATTGATAACATTAAACATCCCTTTTATAAAAACATTTCCACTTTTAATTTCTCTAATTTTGGAATATTTGTGAGCACTCTCCATCTTCTTGGGATATGGCAAGTGGGAGATGCACAAAATTTTAATCCTATGCACTTGTTATTCAAAAAGCTACTTAACAACACAATTATCCTGTGACTTAACTAGTTGTGTTGCTACTCAATTTGTATTTTTTCTTAACACATGCATCAAAAGTAACCTTAATTATAGTTGTTTCGAATACACGATCTCCGGAATGTAGAGGCTACAAGCCAAGAACAGCAGAAGATTTTGTAAATATAGAAATCAGCTAAAAAGCCAAAGCCAAACAAATTCGTACTTGTGGTCTAATTTTTGTTGATGAATGACTCGTTTTGCTTACGAGTATAACAAAGACAACATTTTATAACACAACCATTTTGTTACAATTAACATGAACCACTGGGTTTGAGTAACCAACCAAAAATAAAATATTTAGTAGAAAGCTTTGTTGACCATGAAACAAAACTCGTTTCGCTGAAAACTCATTTACACTTATCTCCAAGTCACTCGTACAATAAACAAAGCAAAATATGTAGCGAGAAAATGTAGTTGCTGCCAATAGTATATGGGTGGCAAATGTTTATTTACCGCATAATTGCTGTTTTCAATATAAGCTAAGGGACAATTAATTCATTCATAACACCTTGAGGTTTTCATTTGTTAATTCCCAAGTCATTACACGTTTTAAATCTATTCAGAAGCATACAATCGAGGCTTCAATATGTATAAATTTTAAGACAATCAACGATGAGCATAAAAAGTAAATATTTTAAAATTATTTAAAATAATTTGATTTTTTGTCACACACACATATATAATTTATTTTTTTTCTCATATAAAATTATTTGTGTGTATGTAAAAAGAGATCAAGTTATTTTAAGAATAACTCTTTCAAATTTATTTATTTTTATCATTCATTTTGTGCGGCACATGTGTGTGACAGGTAATTCATTTCCTTGATTATTTCTGCACATATAATAAAACATAAAAATACTTTACACGCTTGATAATATTTATTCACCACCCGAAGGTGTTGTACAAAACATAAGAGAAAGAAAACTCAAAATAATAATCTAAGACTAGCCATATTCTTCTTGCATTTGACTTCAAGCTCCATTTGCAAGCACTTTTATTTGTTTCCTAAAAAAAACTTACAAAGGTTAGACATAATAACTTAGTGAGTATTCTAAGGACTCCATGGGTGATCTAGATTTTTATATCCAACAATTCATTCATCTTACTTTCAAGGCTTTTTTATCCTTACCAACCCTTTATCAAGTTTGTCATGCCTATCCTCGACTCAACACCCTTTAATCATGATATCTATTGTAGGTTCCCCTCTTATTCTCACACATTTCACTATTTCTACCTTAAAATTTCTTTAGACTTTTATTCTTCTAATAATAAGACTTCATGCCACACCCTTATCTAATATAGTGACATTCCTTAGGTTCTACTATTTTTAATTGATACTTAAAATAGTTAGAAAAGATCAAATCCAAGGCTACTAACACTTTAGAATACTCTATAGCATTTACCTTAACTCATGGGACCTTATTCCTCTTATTTGTAGTAACCTATTCCTAGGCTTGTCTAACAGCTAACATACATCTTGGTTCCTTTGTAACAAGAACAACATATATACACTACATAATATAATAATACATTCATAGCTTAACACTACATTATTTCACATCACAAGTCACAATTATTATTCTTATTCAATGCAATAACATAGAATGAAAGAGACACATATTTCACACAATCTCAACAAAACACAATCTAGCACATTACATTGCAATATTATGCACATGCATGACATGTCCCTTAATTTTTACTCAATGCATATATGGTACCATGTTTAACTTAGGAGAAAAGTTTAGGAGCATTGGTCTACCAATTATAAGTGTCATCGATATTGATGCTTTTGGTATAGACTATATGACTTAGAATGGAATCATCTAGTAACTAGCCAAGATTACCCAACTTTTCAAGTAGACTCCAACTCATGGGATTAGTCTGAGCGATCGAAGCCTCCACACTAGGTTTCTAAAACCTCCAAGGTTTAGGCTAAACTTATCATGCCCTATACCATTCAATCCATATTTATTCAATAACTCTCAAATGTTATTATTTGTGTCACATTTGAAGGCAAACACCAGTCTTACTAGACTTTTCACTACATATGGTGAGTCTATTCTTACCTTTCACAAGTTGACCACTTACTATTAAAATGCCACCCGAGCCCATTCTTGCTACCTCGTAGGCTAGGTCACTTGTCTTAATGGTATCTACTTGCGCTTCATTCTTAATCTCATTCACAAATGCATACATTGGATGCATTCTCAAGGTAATAAGCAAACTCATTCTCAAGCTCTCATGGATTTCATACATTTATCACCATACATCTTAGAATATACACTCACATGCTTTTATATAGTTTAACAATTAACATTTTTGACTAAGTGTCATACAATGTAATACATCTTCATTATACACCAGTTACCCATTATGAAAACTATCTACAATCATTGCATGAAATCAAGTAACCACAAATATAGACAAAAAAAAAAAAAACAAGTGTAGAAGGCAATTAAACAAAAAAATAATTCAACACAATTCTAGCTTAGCCAACTTGATGCCTAACTTAGCTAGACTTTGTCTTATCTTAAGTGTTACTCTTTAAAAGGTATCTAACTTAGTTAGCTAGACACATTGCTTAGGTGGACTTTACTCTATGTCAATTTTTATTCTCTAGAAGATATCTCGCTTAACTAGCCTAATCTCTCACTTAGTTACCCTTACTTTATCTCAAGTTTTACTATTTTAATGTAATCTAGCTTAGCGAGCCAATTTTTGAGCCATTTTTGGAGGTTTGCTCGCTTAACTAACTTAACTATTAGCTTAGCGAGGTAGTTTGAGGTTTTTTTGGAGGTTTACTTGCATAACCAACTCAACTATTGGTTTAACATGTTAGTTTGAGGCATCCAAACCTTTCCTCTAAGGTTTGCTTACTTAGCCAAATGGGCTTTAGTGAATGCTTATTATTTTGCACTTCACTAACTTCGCAAAATTTGAGTTCATAATGCCATTTATGGATGACCAAGCATCCAAACTCAAAATAATACATCAATATTAATCTTTTATGCTTTCTAACTAATTAATCTACCTAAAGACATCCTCAATCATGCATAATCATCAAAACCTCAACATTTCCAAGCTTAGGGTTGAAAATAGGAAAAATTGGAAAATAATATCAACAATTAAGTAAAAGCTTATGAAAAGGTAAGGGAAAACACTCACCTTGGAAAGCATAAAGACAATTTTAGGGTTTAGGTCTTCAATCTTTCTTCTTTCTTCTTTCTTTTCTTTCTCTTTCTTAGTTCTTTTTTTTTTTCTTTTCTCCCCTTTCTTTTATTTCCTAATGGCTAACCTTCATCCCTATCTTTTCTCAATTCTTATAAAACCTAGGTAGGCATAATGTTTTGGTGGGCTTAGTCCCTTACTATACCTAAATTACTCTTTAGAGTCCTAAAAACTCAATCTTGCTAATTCCTACCACTATGGTATAATAATACTAGCAACATTCATGCAATAATAACAACACTAAATATTATGAAATAATAATAAATAAATCATTAAGGTAATGTAATTAATATGGCTGCAAAATCTTAGTATGGGTTTCCTTATGGCTAATTCCTAATGCTCAAGATTTTAGGGTGTTACAACTCTACCCCTTTAAAAGAATTTCGTCCTAGAAAATCAAAACCAAATCATATCCTCTTACTAGGCACATATATCTTCTTCTATTAGTAAAGAATTTGTCTCAAATAAGATTGTTGTATCAAATCTAATGTCTAACTATCTTTTTACTATTTATCTAACTTTTCCTAAAAGATTGTAATCTCATGGTCACAAGGGGTTCCCTAGAGACTCAAGTCAAAACTAGGCTAATGACTATTAGAAAAATATCTCTTACTTGTTACGCATCTATTACAACTCTTCTCGATCTACGGTGGTAATCACTTTGGACACTTACTTAAGGCTACAATAATCCTTTCTATTACATTTACTCATCTAAAATGGTAGTTAGTATTGCACTTAACTTTTTTTATCAATCTAATCCAATTAGTTTTTACCCATTGGTTAATCTAAGATGGCCCTTCAACTTAAAGTCCAACTTCTTTATGGTTTGGTAACTTCCTAGCCTTTAACCATTAATATTATTCCCTTCAACCTAATCATTTACAATTTAATAAAAAAAATCCCAATCTTAAGATCCTTGAAGTTTATCAGACACAATTGCACTCCCAATACTTTCACATTTAACCTATCAAAGGTTTTCTAGCTAGGTTTATCCTTGTAAGACTCTATGACCCTTCTTTAACCTAACTTGGGAAGTCTACTCTCTACAAAAGGAATCTCAACCCATACTTAAGCTAGTTAGGTGACTATCCTTTTAGTAATTTTCACTTTAGTATACTAATGACATATTTAAGCTAATTGGGTTATTATCATAATTTTGGTGCCTTATTTTGAACCCCACTTAGGATGATTCTATTCATTAGGCCTCTAAGGACTTAGCAAATTTCCACACTAAAGTTATAACTATAATGGTATGCTTGTGCTGCCTATTGAGTACTCGCCACAATTTTATTCCTCTATTGTAGGTTTAATCCTCAATTACAACCCTTAATTAAGGTAGTTTTCTTAGCTTAGATGTCATGCTTTAGAGATAGGCAATATTAGACAATCTATTTATATGGATTATACTAGGTGTAACCCCCTAAATGTTTGCTATATGGTAGTTCTAATTAGTTATCATTTAGGTTACTTTTGGTCATAGTCCATAAGTGTCATCACTAATCTTACTCTAAAGGTACTTATGGGAATTATTTATTCATGAGATTGTTTTTTACATTGGTTTGCCTAGGGTGGTACATTTCCTTTTATGAGGTTTAGGCTTTCTAAAAAATATTACTATTTATCTGTCCCAATTCAACTACATTGTAACTCTCATTCCTACAATAAATATGTAACTAACTCTTAACTTTATTTCTTTTCCAACCATCTAATAGTATAGAAAACATAAAGGATAAGTATATACAAAAGAACTTCCCAACATCAAACATATTGCATAATTAGTTATATACTTCAATAGCAATCTTACTTAAGGATCATGAAACAACACATATAGGCATACAATTAAATAAAAAAATAATTAAATTGACATTTTTTGTCAACATTGTTATCTCTTGCCCCCTTATTAGGTAAACCACTAAACCACGCAACCAATCTAGGCATACCATTTTCATACATGGTATTGGTAGAACAACAACAAGATGAATGTGGTAAATCAAGAGGGAATACATCACCAAGACAAAATATGGGGAATAAAGATGCATCTTGGGAGAAGCATTTACTTTACACCTTTCATCTAGTAAGTAGACATACATCCCATGTTCAATCTAATAAAAAGGACACATATTCATAATAATCAATTGAAAATTCTCAAGATAAGACAATCATAACTTGAACAAACCACTCTAAGTGCAACAAAATTCCAGCTTGAGGGTCATCACATCAATTAACTAAAATATATACTATAACTATCTACCTATCTATCTACACACACACAAGCATTCAAGTGAGGATAAAGAGCTTATAAGCAACTATGCATCCTTTACATATAGAAAATATAAAGATTCTCCTCCTAAGACATGCACACAATCAAGTTGTTCAGATTGATTCTTCTTTATCTTTCTTTTTTGCTTGCCATAATGTCTTACTTATATTACACAAAGTATTCAGGTGGCTAGCCTTAATACTTCACAACATTTCATTTAAGAATTTTGGAATAATAAATTACCAAAACACTCAACACACTTAAGACAATGTTAAACATTCTTTTAGAGCACATGTAAGAGACATAACACAAACCAAAAAAGTCTCAATTGTTTTGATACCACTAAATGTGACACCCTAACCCTAAAGGTCATTACTATAATTACATATAAGATTTCTTTAAATATCAATTTTTTATTATAAACATAACACATCATATGGGAACTACCTTTAACACAAATAAAAGATTACATATAAATAAAGCATAAAAAAATTTACACGTTTAATATTATTTATTCAACACCTAGAGGTATTGCACAAAGCATAAGGGAAAGTAAACTCAAAGACATGAGCTAAGGCTAGTCATGTTCCTCTTACATTCAACTCTAAGCTCCATCTATAAGCACCTTTATCTATTTTCCAAAACGAACTTAAAAGTGTGAGACATAATGTCTTAATGAATGTTACAAGACTCTACAAGTGTTTTAAGGCTTTACCTTCACCAAGCCTCTATCGAGTCTTTTATTCCTTTTGTTAAATCTATACCTTTCAATCAAGATATCTTTTATGGGCTTTCCTCTTATTCTCATACATTTTGTTGTTTCTCTCGTATCATTCCTTTATACTTTTATTCTTTTGGTAATGTCACTTCATGCCACCAATTTATCTAACATATTTAACATTCCTTGGACTTTACTATTTTTCCTTTGATACTTAAGATAGTTAGACAAGATCAAATTCAAGGTTACTAACACTCTAGAATAGTCTATAGCATTTACCTTAACTTAATCCTCTTATTTTACTAACCCACTCTTAGCGTTTGACTAACAACTAACACATATCTAGTTCTCATGTAACAAAAACCAACATATATACACTACGTAATATAATAATGCACTCACAATTTAACATTCCATTTTCAATATCATAAGTCAAAATTACTATTATCATTCAATATAATGACATAAAATGGAAGACACACATTTCACACAATCTTAACATAACATAATCCAAAACATTGCATCATAACATTATGCATATGCATGACATGTTCCTTAATCTCGACTCAGTACACATGTGACACCATATCTAAGTGTAGAGAATAGTTTATAAGCAATGGTCTATCATAAGAAACACCATCAACGTCAATGCTTTTAGTATAGACTACACTACCTAGAATGCTACCTTTGGTGACTAGTCAATGTCTAAATTGTGGAATCAACATAAGCAATTGAAACTTCCATACCAGGTCTCTAAAATCCTTAAGGTCCAAGCTAAACTAGTTGTGACTTCTATCATTCAAACCATTTCTATTCATCAAGTTTCAAATGTTATGATGTATGTCACATTTCAAGGCAAAAACTATGCTCATTAGGCTTCTCATTGCACATAGTAAGCCCTTATACCCTAATGTTGATCCCTTATGCTTATTAACTAATTAATGTTGATCCCTTATGCTTTTTAATTGATTAACAATATCCCCTTATGCTTCTTGATTGATTAATGATGATCCTTTATGCTTCTTAATTGTTTAATGATGATCCCTTATTGTAAAGCAAACAGAAAACACAAGAAAAAGGGTTGAATTATGTTTTTAAAAACTTTTTCAAAAACCTTCGGTTTAGCTATTTCATGATCATTTGTCTTTTCAAAGGAATGATAAACAAGGTTTCAAAGATGGATCAAACAAAAGAATATTGCTAAAGATAAAATAGACAATTATTCCTAATTAATGCATAAATAATAAAAATGAAGCAATACAACATTTTTTATACTAGTTCACTTTTACCACTAAGCTACATCCAGTTCTTGGCAAAAAATTATACTGCACTATATAAAAAAATATACAAGTATTCTTTTATCAAGCCACTTTTGATTCTATAAATAATAGCATTTCCTAGCCTCTTTAAGCTAACAACAAGTATTCTTTCAGAAGACACTTTTGGATTAATATCACAAGTATTAAAAAAAATGAAATGAGCTCAATTGACTTTGAGAGCTTGTATCAGATAAGTATAAATAATGCCTATGAGTCTAACTCCTAGATATGTTAAGTATTTGAGAGCTTTTTACAAAGACTTTTAGGAAACCACACAAAGTATTTTCTTAAAGCACGTAATTATATTTATTCTTCAGGTTCAAAGTCTTCTTCTATTTATATGCAACGTTCTTAAGATATTTTGTTGTCTCACAATAATATTTCATTTTCGCTTGTTGGTGAGAGGTTTGTATCAACATTTAATGTTGCATTAATTGCTTTTCACCAACTACTAACCTAATTTGCTAATAGCATGACCTAATTATCTTATTTTTGTAGTCTTATATCAAATGTGTTAGTTTAGGATTTCTTTGTTTTGAGCATAGTAACTCTTATTAGAGTGAGTCTTTTAAGGGACAAGAGCATTCTTGAATACATTTTAATCATCTTCTTTATTCATTGAAACATTCTCTACACAATAAATAGATTCATATTTATGTAATAAATATAGATGGAAATAAAAGTTTCTGAATTAAGATTAGATGAATCATATAGAAGAAGGACAAAGCTATCTATATACTAATAATAGATAGACAATCTACCAAAAACATAGTCAAATAAACTAATTCTCTATTACAGATGGTAAAACTTAGTTATTATTCTATAATGTCAAAGCATAAATTTTTAGCAGCCTAATTCAGCTTTGCCTTAATAATCTCTCCTTTTTTTTTATGTCAAACAAGAATTAATTTTACCTGAGAATACAATAAAAGATGAAATAAATTTTAAATGTAACACAATATTCCCCTTGCAAATATTGTTTGTCTCCCCTTAAGGTCATGCTTATATTTTTCTCTTGACCTTGGTCTTCATCTTCTATTCCTCCTTGATTGACATCAGATTAAAAAGGGTGTTTCAGTATAAGTCTAAATTTGAGGAGGTATTAAGACCCATATCTCTATAAAGTTTATGTTGTATCAAACAACTTCTTCTATTTCACATCTTGCTTCTAGTTTAGCTTTGAGGGTCTCCCTGTGCGTACAAGTTCATTAAGAACCCAAGTCATTTCTTTTCCAATTAGATGACATTCAAAATGATCCATAATGTCATCAAGATCTTCAACTATGTCAAGCTTATGATATTGAAAGAAGAATTTTGAGTAGGACAACTGAATGGAAAAGGAGAACTTTAGAGAAGACGAAGCCACAAACTTCCATTGTGGAAGAAGGATTGCATTATGATAAGTAGCAACTACATGCAAAAAATTCCCTTGCTCCAAAAGAACCTCCCAATGCTAAGTTGTACTTATAACGCCCCATTTTATAATGAATAAGAAATCATATTCAAAGAGTTTTAGAGCAATTAAATTTCAAAACTCAACTCATCCAAGGAATTACAATTTAACCATAACATAATGTTTCACATGTCATCTATTTTGAGCTCTTAATTGCATAGGATAGATAAAGACATACAACTTATTATCATTATATAATTATAGTGCTCTTAATACTAAAACAAAACATTTCTTAACTAGTTTCCAGGATTAACATGATGTAGACAAATTTTTTCTAAAGGGTCTTCCTCATTTGTGGAGTTTCCTCTTCTACCTGGATCATTAGCTTGTATTGATCCCATAGAACATTGTGGAGGTTGAGGAGTTTGTGGTCGTCTTTGTATGGGTGGGAATCCAGTGAATCTTGGTAGCGGGGTTTGGGATAAGATTACTGGTAGATCTACAAGATGGAATTGCTAGGGTACTACCACAAAGGTACGTATGAACGCAAAGCGAACATATCTCACAAAAGTATCATCACCCTACACTCTACCGTAGGTCCATCTTCCTTCTAAGGGTAGGATCATCAAATGAAATAGAGACTGGAATTCATCTGTCATTTTGAGTCTGAAAAGATAGGGGGTGTAGGAGTAAGTCATTGATCCTTATATACACATATACAATATATAATGTAGTCTTTCACCTCACCATTTATGCGATTTAGGGTTTCTATTCGCTTTCGTAGCCTCCAAAACAACTAACTCCAAGAGGGCTTACCAGAGCATTTCATAAATAATCCAATTTTACTATCTTTGGTTAACGATCGGGAGTACATATCCTGCCTAGTACTTAGTCTAGGATACTCTCAACTGGATCTTGGTAATGCTCCGCTTTGTCGGGGATGCTAAGCTGGTTCTGTGACACCCTCTTCATTCCGAGCAGTTCACAACTTGACACCTTATCTACCCCTAAGGTCTTACTAGATTACTCAGGTACCTTCTGTGGTCAATCATTGCATTCTCCATTCATAATTCTCACTTGTTAGGATTTTTAAATTCAATCTACCTTCCTTTTATCATCTACCATCTCTTTTGTTACATGTTATATTGGTACTAATGTTAAATTCAGATATCCATGAACAACATCCATCTGTATATAACAATCACTCTAGATTGTATTATCATTGTCTGAGCATATCTCAGTTCCTCATCTATCCAAGGGTTATTTAGGGTTTATTGTCACTGATGAACAATCATCAAGTATGTCTACCTTCCACTAATGGTGGAGGTATGAAATTACATGTACATCATCAATTCAATACATTGAAATGCATAAACAATAATCATAATAGTCAATCATACATATTATATTAAGATAACAAGGCAATGGCAAAATGGTCATTTTTACCTTTCTTTCACAATTTCTTCTATCTTTATATGTATATGAAAGAAATAAGTATAAAAAGGGGTTCTATATTTTCTACTAATCTTAGTTGGGAAATCTTATTCGAAAAAAAGGTATTTTTTAGAATTTTTCTTAAGAAGGTCATTTTGGTCATTTTATAAAAACTTGTCCTTTTTAAAGATTTTCCTCATATTTTCAACCCATAACTTTTAGAAAAGATGCTAATAGTGCTAAAAAGAATTTATACTATTTTCCTAAAGTTGGAATGACCTAGAAATGATAAAATCTTTACTTTTATACCATAGGGATATTTTGGTTAATTTGAGAATAATATTTTATTTTTAAGGATTTATAAATTTCTAAGGTGGTGAGAACACCCCAATTTTGTTTCTAAATAGGTTCTAACAATTTCCTCCTAATTTATTGACCAAAACTACATAAATTTTAATTTTTATTACTTAGGGGTATTTTTGGAATTTCAGAGAAATAAATTAATTTTAATTAATTTTCTGCAAAAATTTGTTGCTATACTTATTCATAGGGATAAGTCTATTTTCTTGGTTCATTTTCAAGGCATAATTGAACAAAATTTGTAGAGAAATCTAAAGAAAATAGAATAAGGGTATTTTAGTAAATTTTTCACTAAGAGGCAAAATGGTAATTTGTCATCTTCTCCTTCCTCTTCTTCCCCGAAAACTGGTTCTAGCCAGAGCGAATTCAAATTTTCAATTTCCTATTTTCTTGCTTAGTTTCTACAATTAAACCCCTCAGACTTGTTCTCTACCTTGTACTTGAACTATCAAATCCCTTAATTGGTCAAGACATATTCAATTGTAGAAGATAGAAACTTTGATTCATCAAAAATCAATCTTTCAAAATTCGAATTTGTTTCTCGGGAATTAGCGCGTTTTAGGGCGTCAATCTTTACAAAATCCTAATTAAGATAGTTTAGAATGTATCTACAAAGAAAATTTGAAGAAAAAGAAAACTCCTCCTACCTTTTTGAAGTTCTTCGATGAAGCCCATGGCGGCGCTTCGGTGACATTGTTATTTCTTGATTCTTTGAGCAATTGTTTGAGTTTCTAGGATAGAAATGTTCGTTGATGGTTTGAAGCTACTGAAACAGATTTTAGGCAATGGGAGGGGAAAACTAATGAGAATTTTGGAAACGAAATTGTAGGTTTTTCTTCTCAAATTCGAATTTGATTTCCTTTATATAGACGACCATGGCTTCCTTGCTTCGTGTTGAAGCATACCTAAGCCAGGGCGGGGGTAGCTAGGTAGCTGGCAGGGCATAGGAAGCATAAGGTGCAAGATTTACAGCTTTTGAAAACAAATTGGGTCAAGGTTTAAGATGACGAAGTTGCTTCAATGGCGACAAGCATTTTTAGAAAGGATCAAATATATTTTAACTCGTAAAAATAACAACGATGGGCCTAGCGGTCAAATGATAATCCTTGCTTACCCAATTCTCTTCGACCTTGAGCTCCTACCTTTAAATGCGTCCAACCCTATTTTTGTGCTTCGTGTTTCATTTTCTCATTTATCTCAGCATTTTTAATACTTATGCTTTTTATTTCGTTTAAATGCTACCCCAAGTGGGTAGCTCAACTAGCAAACATGTTGCACTTCTCTCTCTCGCTAGGTTGCAGGTTTGAATCATGCTAGCAACTTTTCCTCCTTTCTTCTTTTCTTTTTATTTCTTTTCTTATTTTAAATTTTTATTTTGTATTTTATATTTTTAATCTTTTTATTTTTGATTTCTAAATTCTTTTAAAATTC
>JAMLFT010004494.1:0-19442 GCA_026544285.1 Pachyrhizus erosus | reverse complement strand
TAAAAATTTGAGTTTTATAATTAAAAATATAAATAAAAAAATTAAATAAATAGATTTATAAAAATATATAAAATTACTTTTGATAAAAAAATATAAGAACAAGTGGAGAAAGATATAAAATAATTTATAGGAATTTTAGAAAAAAATTAGAAGCAAAAGTAATTTTTTTTTAAATGAAAACAAAAAATAATAGAAAAAAAAAGAAAAATAAAATAGAAAACAGGGGGAGAAGGAGTCGAACCTAAGAACAGGAGAGAGAAGGGGCACGTTTTTGTCAGTTGAGCTACCCACCATGGGTAGCATAATAGCTAAATATTTAATACAAAAGGCATAAAGGCAGGGATAAGGAGAAAATAAAAGTGGAAAAATAAAAGGGGGAGAGAGTTGTTACCATTTAGACCACTAGGCTCATTGCTGACAACTTAACCAAATGAAATATAGTTAACCTTTCTTGTTCCTTCGTAATAACACAAGTTTTGATTTTCTTGAAGAAATTTGAAGAAACGATCAGGGAATCGCGAATTAGAAGCATCGCCAAAGACTCGTCAAAAACTGAAATTCTCTCGTTGGAATTTTTAAATTGAGGTAGAAAGAGTTACTTTTTTTTTCAAATTTGATTGTTATAACCATTCTAGGTTGTTTGAATTTTAATTTCTAAAAGTTAAACATTCTAAGATGGACAAATTCATGGACAATGATTTGAACTTGAAACTTTGAACTATCGAATTGAAAATAGGTTGAATCTCTCGAATTAAGTGATTCTTGATAAAATTATAAGTTAGATAGGCTTCATAATTGACATTTGAAGGTTTCTAGATAGAGAATTTCTCAGAATTTTCAAAAGAAATCAAAAATCAAATCAAGATAGGATTCGTGTTCATGTTCTTGTTTTGAAACTTAAAAGTTGCTAAAATTCAAGTAAATCAATGTGTAAAGTGATGATTTCTAACCAATAAGGGAGTCGAATTTTATATAATAGACTCAGTAGAGTGAAAAGGGAAGGTTGTATCAAATTTAAACTCAAATTCAAGCCAAATGATGTCTTTAGTTTAGAGGTTAAAGAAGACAATGGACAAATGACCATTTTGCCCCTAATGTAGAGATTACTAAAATACCCCTAGGCCAAAATTTTGTAATTTTGTTGTTTTCATTAATTAATTTAGGAAATAAAAAAAAATTTTACTCTATGCTCTAACAAAAGTACTAAAGATTAATTATGATATAAATTTATTAACTTTAAAGTTGTATAAAAAGACTAAAATATCCTTAGTTTATAAACTTGATATTTTACTATTTTTGTTATTCTAATTCAAGGAGAAGGTAGCCTAGGTATTCTACATTTGAACTAAGAAAACTGTTATCATTCCTAGAGTCAGAAATGTGTTAGATATCTACAAAAAAAATAATTTGATAAAAATGACCAAAATGTCCCTAGTTATTATCTTTTCAAAAAACTTTGCAATTCTGAATTTTTTTTTGAAATTAATAGAACTAATACTCTTAAATATATGTTTTGAAGTTAGAAAGAAAATTTCTATGAAGTTAAAATGACCAAAATTTCCTTTTTGATGAAAACAATTACTAAATTATCCTTTCTATTAAAAATTACCTAAATTGATTTTAAAGTGAAATTTTAATAACTCATTTCATATTAAGGGATAATCATTATTTAGTACATGTGATATAAAAAGAAACTTTTGCAAAAAAACTATAAAAGATATGTAAAATGACTGAAATATCCTTCTTGTATAACTTAATAAAATTGGAGAATTTTAACTAAACTTTGAATATTCTCATGACTTCCTTCATGATGTGTGTACTATCATTGTTGATATATCTAACTTTATCTCTTATCATGACTCATTTTATTGATAAAAGGAAGCTCACTTTAGATGAAACCCTAGGTTAGTAGATAATAAATTATCAAGAGTTCAATAAGTCTCCACAACATAAAGATCCCTCCTACAGTATGATATTTGACTAGAAAGAGTCAAGATGATGAACTAAACTAGCCAATTGATGTTGTAATGAATGAATAATTGATATGAGACAAGATTCCACATCAATGGATGTGATTTGGATCTTGTATTTGGAGACTTGATCGAAAAGAAGACACAAGGTAGTCGTTAATCATAAAACGTGTGAGATACAAGAATGGAGGATTGCAATAGGTTGACTACAGAAGGTACTTAAGGAATGTATGCAGGCTGTGGAAGTCCTTGGGGGTGTAGAGGCGCCAAGTTGTGGGTCGCTCTAGAAAAGAGGGCTACACTAAGCCAGCTGGTCAACCTCGACATCGCAGAGCATTACCAAGATCAGTGGAGAGTTTCTAAGTCTTATACCAGATCAGAATTTATACTCTTGATAGTCACCCAAGTTGCAAATTACAAATAGAATAATATGTTTCGCATAAGTCCTCAAGAGTTAGTAGTAAGAGGTAGCAACGGCTCTAATGCGCTGGTGATAAACTAATAGGACACGTGACGGTGAGTTGAGAGAAAATGATTGCAGGTACACCATTGTATGTGTTTGATGGGGAAAATGTGACTCGCTCCTACAAATCCTACATTTTTCAGGACAAGATGACTAACAAATTTCGTCCATTGTTTCACCTATCTATAAAACCTCTTTATGGAATATGGACTAGGGATCCCCTATATCAGTTGGATACCTACACTGGATATGTATGATTCACTTTCCTTCTTAGTGATACCTTTACAATTGTTATACCTAGCCAAATAGATCTCTCTATAATATTAACTAAAATCGTACCTCCCAGATTTTTATATTTCCCTCCCAGAATCCCATCACACCCTAGAAGGAGATGACAAAATAATTTCAACCAATCCTCCACCTCCACTTTCACTAGCACCAAACCCTCCTCGAGGAAAGAATCCTCTGAAGAAGAAGATATGTCTAAGAACTCTGGTGAAGAAGAGAAGTCTTAAATTTCAGCTTCTATCATGTATAAATTACAAAACTTTTGATGTGTATTAATGTAAATTAATGAGTGAAAGTTAATCTTCAACTGCTTATCTAATTTTAAGAATAAAACTCATAAAATAAATTAGTAAGAACTTTAGGTCGTTACATAAAGAATAGAAGTAACCACCAACTATCTCAGATATATGTTTTTCAATACACAAGGCTTGAAATTCTTCTTTTTTTTTTTGCTTTATGTCAAATTTTATATCATATGAACTTCAGTGTGAGCTTTCTTTAGATAGGCTCGCTTAAGCAATCACAAAGGCTCCTAAACCTTACTTTAATGACTTGCTTAAGCATGCATAGAGGATCAACTTATGCCCCATCATGTTCTCGCTTAAGCAAGAAATAGTGGCCTCACTTAAGCGAGTTCATAGAACCTTGCCTTCTTCCAAATAACCCTCACTTAAGCGGCCCAAAGGGGCTAGCTTAAGCCAGGTCAAATGACCTCCAAGGTTTCATTGTCAACAATTTTTGCAACAATAATTCTCTCAACTTCTAACTAGTTCCTTCAACAGAGTTCCTTTAAAATGACAAAAACAACATAAATTTATTCAACTAAATTTACTTTAAAATATGTATAAACAAGGATCCAAAGTATAAAAGATATTAAATAATTATACCTAAATATTACATAATTACAAGTATAGGTGACAGTTATCAAACTTCAAGTTATTGATTTGTATTGGTATGTTATCATAGCACAATTTCAAGTTTTTTATAATTTTTACTTTGCAACCTTATAGGATATTAGGATTAATTGGTTTTTGACATTTAGGGTAAGTTGTATCATCCATATAATTGTATCCTTATTTTACACATAGTTGTTTCATTTACAAAGTAACTAAATATTTTGCAATTATTGTATAGGACAATGTTTTGTAGGATCCTCATGATGAGTACATTATCTGTAGGATGTTTAAGGAACATTTCTCAATATATTTTATGTATATTCTTACCAAGTCGACGAAGGTCAAGACAAAGTTACACTAGATGGGGGACTACTCTTAGTTGGTATTCTTGCTTATTGGGATAATTCTTCCTTCAAGAGGTTGTCATCCTAAAATAAGGCTAATCCAACCTTAACTAAAGGTGGATCACTCAATGTTGCAACCCTCACTTTTAGGTGTTATTTAGCTTGGTATGTGTTCATTAAATACACATAATTTACATAGTTCAATATCGTTTAAATATTTTTTGAATGTGGATCCCAAGGAGCTCATCTTTGCTACAAATAAGAAGTTAGGAAATTGGGTTTATAATTGCTCTAACAAAGAATATGTATGTTTTGAATCATATGCTATATTTTAATATAAATTATTTATCAAACAAAATAAGTTTCCTACTGGTTTATGTTATTTGAAATTAAAGGACTATCAACAATATCTGAGTGGAATGCAAGAGATTGCAATATCGATCAAGAAGGATATCTAGCAAGATGTTGTTTGCACCAAGAGTAAAAGATGAGTTTATAATACCCCAACTTTATTTATGAACATGTAATATCCTAAAATTTAAAATATGAATTATGAACTAAATAATTTTTAATTAGTGAAATAACCACTAATTAAGTGAAATTGGTGAGAAAATGATTAGACAAAATGAAAATTTGTGTAAATGTGAATTTGTAACAGTGAAATTTGCACCTTTAACATTATAATGAAATTGTTGGTTTCACTTTAAAATAAGAGGAAATAATGTAAAAAATTTAAGGTAATGGTTGATTAAGTGTCCTATGTGTATGAGAAACTTTCCCAATAAATTTGAGTGCGATCAGAGTCAAAACAGATAAGCTATAAGCATATTTTCAACAAATATACATACCTATGCAGGAATTTAATTTTTAAGACTAATGTAAAGTTTAAAATTGTTAGTAAAGGATTCAAATGACTAAGTAAATTATTTGAGATTAATTAAGTGATTAGAAGGTGTCAAAAGACTTAAATAATTTTAAGTTGGTTTGGGGCTTCTAATTGTAAAACATAAGTTGGAAGAGATAGGTAGAAAATTTGAGCGATTAATCATGAGAAATTAATGTTGAAGTTCATAAAATTACGAATCCTCATAAGATTTAAGAAGCTAATGAAAAGGAAATATTTATTACAAATGTGATAGAAAAGCAACGAATAAAATGACAACTTGAATTATTTAAATCATAAGTTGTCATAATCCTTAATTGAAAGTTTATCTTACATGATGGTGAGATGAAAGAAAATTATGAATGGCTTGAAGAAATTAAACGAGGAATGTTTGAATGTTAAATGGATGTTGTAGAGCGTCATAGTGACATGACCTCTATTATAGAAATTCTAAATTATTGTTTAAATTGCATGAATCTTGTCCGATGAGATAATTGTGTTGTTTATCACTTAAAAGGGGATGAGAAAGTTTAACTTGTGCATTATGTGTTATAATGGTTGCTCATGGACAAGAAACACTTCGACACGAGGATTGATGTACGACAATCCCCAACTATGTTATTAAGCATTTGAAAGGCAATGGAATATTAGGATATTAAGCTCAGATTGTGATTGTGAGGTCATAAAGCCTAAGATCTTTGAGTTTGGATTGTAATGATGAGATAGTAGAGCTTGAGGTCTTTTAAGCCTGGTTTGTGATTATAAGGCCATAAAACTTGTGCTCTTTGAACTTGGCGGTGATGATGAGGCCATAGAGTTTGTGTAGTACGATGACTCAAAATATTTATGCGTGTCTATTATGACAAACTGTTGTGCCTTGATAAGTTCATTGTATTGGTACCAATTTATATGAGATTCGATCATTGTGGAGGAGATTGGAGCTAGATGTCGGTTCCTATATTGAGCAACAAGTGCGACGTTATTTAAAGAAATTTCGATATTGACTACAGTATGATATATGAGGAATGTCCATAAGCTCATGGAGTCCTAGAGATAGTGTAAGGTGTCAAGTTGTGATACTTCAAAGGGGTTAAGGGACTCACGTAGTTGACTTGGCATCCTCAAAATATGGAGCATTGTTATGATTGGTTGAGAATATCCTAACATGAGTATCAAGTAGGGTATGTGCTCTTAATCATCACCCATATAAAGAAATGTACTTTCATGTAAGACCTTTATGACGCAAATGTAAGACCTTTAAGAATGCTTAATGCCTTTTGGTTTGGGGTAGGTGTGTTTACAGATTTATTAAAATTGAGTCATTGTTCTAAGTTTTCTAGTCTCTTCTTGTAACATATAGGTAGAGTACGATTCTACATTATAGTATACTCATCTTAAAATTATTCAAGTTTAATATTTTTATTAGAAAGTTATGAAGATACAATTATACATGTTGTATTGGGATATTTCATCAATTGATCTCATTGTGCTAATGAATGATTACCAAGTTATGCATTCAAATAAATTATTTTGAATCGTCTTTTCGTTGTATAACAAGAAAAGTTTTGCCAACTAGTGTTTTGCCAACATGTTTTACCAATGGAAAGAAGTTTACTTTTGGTGTTTAGAGTGTCGTGGTTAAACAAAAATAAAATTTTCCATATTTTTGCAAGGTTTTTTATAATAATGTATGATTTTCTTTCTACATAATAAATAAAACTAATAAGGGAAATTCGTATAGTAATAAGACTTGATATAGAACATCTATTGTTGCACATTATCATTGACTTAGGAGTCTTGTACTCCTCCTTCATCGACCAATATCAATTATGAGGAAAAGGTCACTAGAGTTGAGTACATAACTATTGAAGATAAGAACCAAGTTGTTGTGACTACTCAAGAGTGAGCCAAGGTTGTTAAGGAGATGATTGTTGACTTGCATCAACACATGTAACTTGCATTAGATGATTGATCCTTATGATTAAATACTTGTGTGTGTGTGTGTTGGAGTACAAGTGTGGAGGTGACAAATGGGACAAACACCAAGGAGATCTTTCACCAATAAGTCATAAGCACGCCATATAAGTGAACTTGACACTACACATTAATTTGTTCATTCCTATCCAATACCATCACACTTGTAATCCAACATATATATATATATATATAATTTAAATTATTTTCCTATAGAATCTTCTTTTATTACTCTATTAAATCAGAAATTTGTTTTCCTATATTTATATCAAGTGAACATGATTACATTCCTTTATACATTTTATCAAAAGAAAAATCCCAATTACGTTATACTATACACTTTAACACTTTAATCTTATTTCACCTCATTTAAATTAACTCTTTTCACTTACTTTCAATATATATACATGCATTCATGTTTGTAGTTGATCAACCACCTATTAAATGAAAGCTTTTATTTTGTTTTTATTTAAAATGACATACTTTTTTTTTATAAAACTGAATATTTTGTTAAGTTGTAAAAAAATAAGTGCCCATCCAGATAAAGAGCAAAAAATCCCCCAAAAATGAAGAATTTCAAGATGAAAATTGACATCAAGAAAAAGCACAGTTGTGCTAAATGAAGCACAATTGTATTAAGCTAGAAGCATGGTCATGCTTGGTTTTTCCTAAAAATCAACCCAACATTAAGATTTTCCAAGCATGGTCGTGCTAGATCCAACACACTTGTGCTAATGAAGGGCACGACCAAATTTTGAGTTTCAAAACCTCAATGTCCAATGAGCATAATCGTGTTAATGTTTGCATGACCATGCTAATTCCTTAGGCAATTTAATTTTTGTTACTTTCTTGTAAGGTTTCTTAACTTTTTGTAATGTTTATGTTGAATTCAATCACTTCTTGTTGCCATGTGTCTATGGCTAGCTAGAGCTTTTTAGTCGAGGCTATGATGTAATGAGTCTCAATGTACCTTAATTGATTATTAAATAAAATATTAAGTTTTTTGTAATTGGATTGTTCTATTTTTTTGTGTTGCTAATTTAGAATTGATCGTTTGAATTAATAGCTAATTAATTGTCAAATGATCAATTACTTTTAATTAACAGACTATGGAAAAATTAAGTCCAATACAGTGTGCATGATCAAACTCATTGTAGAGATTTTCGATTAGATTAATAATACTTTAACTAATCTCTAAGAACTTTATCCTTTTTCACTAATTTCATCGTATATGGCCAACTAATGGAAGAATTAGGGAAAAAAGAATTGTTAATTCATGACCAAGATTTACATTATTTTTAAGAGATTATCAGCTTTTACAATTACTTAAAATCTTGTTTAATAACAATTAATAAATTTGAGTTACTTGTGAAATCACAATCCTAGGTTCCGAAATTGATTTTTCTATTGTGTATCACTTTTTAAATTCTATTATTCTTAACAAGGTTAAAAATAACTTCACTTATAATTGATGATTTCTACAAATTATTGAATTTCTATAATTTGAATTATTCAAAAACTACATCTAGTCCTTTGAATTTGATATCCAAACTTTTGTTAATTGTTACCATTGTATTAGGTACGCTTATCCTTAGCAAACTATTTTACAGGCATTAGTAATATTTAATCAAATAAGCTTCAAAATTTCCTTGATATGTGGTATATTCCAGTTTATTTTAGACTACAATAAAGCAAGTTCACAAATTAGATACCAAAAACCACAATCACATGTTGATTGTTGAAATTCCAACACAAGTGAAAGAAAGCAACTTAAATTTCTTCATATCTCTGAAGTGTACGGTCCTAACTCCTTTACTTATAAATGTACACATTCAATTTGATATCCCATCCTTTCCCTCAACCATGTTTGTTTTTTTTTTCTCTTTTTATCAAACTAATGAATCTCAATATTCTTTAATTTCATTCTCACATTTTATCTCATGCTACACGCACATACCCATAATCCACCCAACCCCCCTAAATTATTATTTTTTTTAAATATGGCAATACCTTATAACACCACACGACATACCACATTTAACTCATAAGCCAACAAATGCCTTTCTTAAACTACTCTGCATACTACCACACCCGCAAGCATCTTTCATCTACCACCATTTGCATTTTACCTCTTCTCCTGGTAGCAACACAAGCACGACACACGAATACCACTACACATCCCATTTAATTCAATTTTCTCCTCCTTGCTAGCAATCCTTCACCACCCCCTAGCTCCACCATCCAAATTCAACATTTTCTTCACATACTAATAAGAATCCTCACGACCTTAATACTACATCTGCCAAATCTTGGATTTTTCTCTTTGCATGAAGAGAAAACCACGACACCACCATCACGAAGGCCCTCCAAACCAAGTTCTTCACTTTCCAACCATTGCATGTCACGGTGCCCACTTTCCGTAGTCCAAGATTTGATTTTAAAGGGTGAGACTTTGTTGGATTGGAGTCGTGATCACATTCCCTACCCCTACTCAAGTGTTCATACACATTGACCAAACATTCGAGCACGAAGTTATGTCCATTGTAAGCTTGAAAGGAAAAATGTCCAAGGATCTTGAAGGAACTTCGAAGAACCATTAGAGAAACCATCATCATTTAAGGTAAGGGGTTGTGTGGGATAATCCACGATGAGTGAATATTTAGATTTTATTGGGAGTACCTCACACTGGACAACTTATAACTCTGTATGATCAAAACATGCAATTGTGATATTTTGCGTGATAGCTTATAGAGCTAACCTATAAGCCATGCTAAAGTCAAGATAATTGTTATAATTGCTCATATGTGTGAGGATGAATGCATATATATATATATACACACACACATGCGTGTCTATGCGCGCGTAATAACCTTTAGACCATTGAATGGGTGATTGCAAGGTTCTAAATTGCAGCCTCCAACACGTATTGCGACCGTAATATTGCAATTGTGAACCTTCCTGCAACGACATCAACCCACAAGTTTTGCTACAACACAATGCCATAACGTCCACAACGGGATGCAATAATGATCCATTTCGTTTTTGGTCATAAAAGAAAGGCAAAGAATCAAATCGATCTCAAAGATGCAGATTTCAATCATAAACTTTTTACCACAAAACAAAAAACAAAAAAACAGCTTAGTAGCTTAGGATAGATTCACTCATGCTCACCAACTCTACTCCCGTGACACTTCTTTATCTTTCTCTAAAGTCTAGATTCAAAAATTAGCAACTAGCAACAACATCCATCCTTCAATCCTAGTAGATCAACTTCGTCTTTGTTTGGAAGCCATATTGAATTTTGTAAGCTTCCTCCCTTTGTCTTTCTCTCCTTTGTTGATGTGTGATTGTGGGCCTATAGGGTTTTGCGAACGCGGATCTGTGTGTAGTGCATTGTGCACTTGTATTTTCTGGCTTATGTGTGATAACTTTTGTTCAATTATATATGGTTTTTTTCAATTGATGGGGGAATCGGGGAAGGGATACTGCAGAGAGGAAAAAGTTGGTAAAGCAAATGCATTTAGGAAAGGCGCGGTTAGATGTTCAGTGGTTTACGATGTGTGAGTGGGTTTTTTATTTTTAAAGGTTAGACTAGTTAGGTATTTAATTAGTGGGGAGGTTAATTAGTCATTTAGTTTAATTAATGGGAGTTATTTTTATAAAGTTAATATTATATTCAGATTACATAGTGAGATTGGATGGTTTTGATGTGAGAATATTTTAGGAAGAGGCAAATTTTGACGTGGAAATTTTTTAGGGGGAGGGAATGTTTTAACATGAAAATTATAAACGAGGGAAGGGGGGATTTTTAATGTTAAAAATTTAGTGCGGAGTGAGAAATGATTTCATGAAGGAAATGGAGTAAAGAATTAGCAAATTTTTAGAGAGATTATTTGAAAATTTTTTAATTAAATATTCAGTGATAAGAAAATTGATTATTATTAATTAAGAATTCTAATTTTGAATGCATTAGTTAGAAGTTTTCTAGAAGAAATATGTTACATTAGAGGGAATTAATTATAATTAATTATGATTAATTGATAAATTATTAATAACAATGAATACTTAAGAAGAAAAATAGTAAATCAAAGAAAATTGGTAAATTGGTAATAGGTGGATTTTTTTTTTATTATGTCTTTAGACAAGGAGAAATATAGGATTATAGCCAAAGTGAAAGTGGAGGTTATGATCTTCCTTGCCACTCTACCATGTAGTAACAAATATCATGCAAGTATATTTTCATTCTCTTTGTTTGATTGATTTTACTAAACTATTTTAAAACATTTAAACTACATGTTCTTTATTTGTGAAAAGAAAAATTGGAAACCATATAATTTTATGATATTAATTATGGATTTTTATCATATTTTTCTTTGTAATGGCAATGTACCTATGAAGGGTGACCTTGCTTTTTAGATAATCAATGACAATCAAACTGGAAGGCGATTATGTTACTTTGACAGCTATTTTCTTTTTATTATATCTATTTTTCTTATGAGTCTTTTATTGTATTTATTTAGGGTTTAGGGTTTATGTATTTTAGAGTCTTTTATTGTATTAGATTTATGTACCTTTAAATTTCTTACCTTCGTGTTTTTGTTGCTTTCTAGATTCTTTTATATTTATGTATCTCTATTTTTGTTATAGATGTATTCTAAATTATTCATAAAATGATACAAAATTTTGAAAGTGAATGAAAATCTATACAAGCTTATAAATAAAATATATATCAATAATTGTAGAACTTTTTTTTATGTTTAGTGCAAACATATTTTAATTTCACGTCACAACGGCCGCAACCCGCCTCACGTTAGCCGCAATGCCTGCAACCGTGACTGCAAGTGCAATTTAGAACCATGGTTGACTGTTACAATTGAATATTTGCACCATGGAAGAATCTTAAGTTGTTTATATTGGAATTTTAGTGGTGTGTGAATATGAAAATTAGTATGATGATAAAATTGTACATGAGCAGTGAATAACATTCCAATAAGTCTTTTGTAATTGGGTAGCTAGTGGGTATGAATGTTGTTTGCTGGTTGCTAAGATGGTTTATGTGAAAAGGAATGCACTATGAAATGATTAACTTTAACTTACTTAATCTGTGAGTACTTGAATATTTGGCTACTTATTTGAATACTGCAGTGTGTGTGAATGTTCTAGGGGCCAATAAACACTACTTTTTTTTATAAGGGTTACTGATTGATAAATTTCTAAAGAGCGTAAATGATGGGTTAAGTGAACTAAGTTGTTTACCAAATAACAAAACATGAAAACCAGAAAGGGATTCTAACATCAACCTATAATCATGTAAAGGTGAATGAACCTACTTTTAAATAATGAACACAGAGGACAAAGATAGTTGGAACTTCTAAATAAGTTAAGGATTAATGTCTAATCATCATACAAAATATGTTTTGCAAATCCAAGGGTGGAAAGGCCAAATTATGAGGGAACTAAGAATTGGGTCCTGTTTTTGTTTGCTGTCAAATTTTTTTACAGCAAAAAAGTTATCTTGTATCAGCTTGTATGTACATGTCTGGAATCATTATATTATGATATTTTACAGCCTTTTAGCTCTAGAAATCCTCTTTTTTATCCCACCGACCTCATAATTTTTAAGATTATATAGGATATTTTCTAATTATTTTTGCTTAGCAGGTTATAGGATCTTTTATGTAGTATTATTTTGACATATTCACCGTTTCGAGTTAAATAAAAGATGTGCAACTTAAATCAATGAAGGAGAATGCATCTACTAGTCTTAAATAACAGTAAGAGCATAAAAATTTATGTCAACAAGCTCATAAAAGTAACTTTGAATTTGTTAGGAGGCAAGTAGCTTGACTTAGCATAACTTATATACAGGATGTAGAATTCTAAATTGTTGCTACCCTATTTTCTTACCCTCGTGACTTCAGCCTAAAATGAGTCTGGGCTTGTTGTTTTACTGTATTATAGACCTAAAATGTCTTCTAATTAATTAGTGACCCTATAATTTCTAATACCCTGTCAAAATTTGGCGAATATAATGGTAGAATATGTTGAAGTGGGTTTGGAGCAAAATTTTCCTGCATAAGGTGATAATTTGAGTATCGTTGATCACCTAATCCTCACACTGTGATTAGGAATGGTCCCTCTATTCCCCAACATATTAGAAGAGTTTTATATTAAGCTGTCTAAGATTATAATCATTGCCAACTGGAAGAAAAGTGAGAATACAAAACTAGTCCTTATGACTTAATTGAAGAATTATGTAAAAGAAACTTTTTCTAAATTAGTCCTTATGACTTAACTAAAGAATTATATAAAAGAATTTTTTTCTACATTAATCTTTAGTGTGGAACCTAGAGCTAACTAGTTTAGATTTTTTTCATGAACTTTTAGATATATGACTTAAATACTATGTATAAGTGCTAGTAAGTTAAAGAAAAGACTAAGCATCCCCAACCACTCCAATTCCTATTACAATCAAAATTTGAAAGAGGCTCGAGTGCATGATATTGGATAGGTGTGAATAATCGTGATTTTAAAAGGCTTGGGATACAACCTTGAATAACTTAATTATGTATGCGAGAAGGTATTGAGCAATTATATAATAACCATAAAATCCAAAACTAAGTTATAAGGTAGAGTTTTAAGAAAATCAAATTAGCTTGTATATGTTATAACAAACAGTGCTCTTGTTTGATGTGCTATGTATGACAAGATGATTGATGCATTTGACTGGGATGGCTATATTTTGCTATGATTCTTGCAACTTTGTTAGATGCTTACGGATAACAATGATTTCATTGTATGTGGAATATTGTGAATTTCTAGAATACTACTTATTATAGCATATGTACCATGGTTATGAAATTGAAATACAGTTGAGAATATAAGTTAATTGACTTGGGTGACTTTGCCTTCCCTATGAATTGGACACTCTAGTATCTTTATGTAAGTATACAATAACGAGTGTTATCCCTGTAGTTTGAGTAGAACAATAAGTGCAAATCACCCAGGACGATAAAGAAGGTGGTGGTCGGTAGTGGATTTTAAAAATAATGTGTCCAAGGTTCGAGGGATGTATCTTGACAAATAATAAAGGGAAAAACTTAATGAACTTGTCATGCAACATACAAAGTCCCTCTATGGGAGAGTTTTGTCCCTCTATGGGAGAGTTGTGTCCCTCTATGGGAGAGTTGTGTTCTACAGGAGAAATAAGCCCATCTATGGGAAAGGTGAGTTCCTTTACAGGAGATGAGTCCCTTAATGGTAGAGATGTGTCATTCTTATATAGAATGTTCACCTACCCACGTAGCGGAGAGACAATGTTCCTCAGGAGCTAAGGGTACCTTAAATTCAAGCAAAAAAGTGAACAAATAAATAAAAGTGGATGGTTTTAGATGTCATACACAGAATACATATAGAATTAGTTCTAGTGGTCAACTTAAGATTTATGTATGCATACATGATAATGCTAGTAACACCCTGCTAAGGCCTTGCCTTTTTGCTAATGTGTTTTTAATTCATTGTAATGCTAGTGAACGATTGCTTGAGTGTTCCATGGTTTTGGAACATGCCACGTGCTATAAATGCTTGATCTGTGTCTGTGAAATAGTACAGTTGTGTATGCCAGTAGAGATAATGAATGTCTAGATTAGAGATTTGTGATCTGTGCTAACATAATTTTATATATTAGTACTGATGTCAATTGGTTTAAGAATGAATTTCTTGAAATAGAAGAACTCTTTAAGCTTATGAAAGTCATTTATAAATGGATGGATTGTTATCAATGGAAAGTGGCACCCCTTAGGCTGGTAACACCATGTTATTTTATTAAATGTATCCATGTTATTCTGCTGTTACCCATTCTTGGATTTATATTTCACCCCTATTTTGATTTTTGACTCTGGCCTTACTTGAATGCAAGTAGTGGATGGACAAACAATATGGCGAGAAGATGACTCTAAGAGCTAGAAAGCAAGAAGTCAAAGGCATCCAGAAAGATAGAATATCTCATGTGAAGACTTGTCTTGTCAAGTTACCCCTTTGGTCATAAGCACTACGATAATAATAACTTCAGGAAAGACACATTAGTAATCATGATTGTTCTATCCCCGGTAGGTGTCAAGGATTGCGTAGAATTTATTATGAGCAAGAGTTTGTTGGGTTGGAATTAGTTAGGAGATTGGAAGAATGTATTATACTCAACAATTATTAAAGTAGTTGATTTCGTAAACCTGTCGTGTTTATCTCATTTTAAAACTTGCATGGAGCCTCTTTGTTTTTTTTTTTTTCTTCCTATAATGCATGTGATATTTATGGATTCCATATCCTAATACCCCTTGTAAAATGTGTATCAGGTACTAATGGACAATGACGTGATGTTTTAAGTTTTATTTTTAAAAAAAAATTGTTTGAATAGTCTTGTAATCACCTGCGTGTACAAGTTGAATTATGATTTGAAAATGATAATATAAATTGTCTATCACAGTACCTGCATACGAGGCCATTTCATGTGATCAAGTTTGATGCTTTCCCACTATCCAAAAATATGTTTTATCAATTGTTTTTCTTTAATAGGTTCCGTGTTTATAAATTGAAATTCACGTTTATAACTATTGTGAAATTTTTTTCCTGCAATTTTAATAACTTTAATCAATCGAAGTTTTATTTTCCTAATTTTAAACTTAAACTAGCTGAATTCCAGTCCCAACAAGTTAGGTACTCATAATTAAAAAAATTTATTAACAATTTTTCTAAAAAATTAGCATTAGAACTACAGTTTAAATAAGGAAAAAAATCATAAAAATTATCTTGAATCTAATTACCTTGATGTTGAATGCATGAAGTATCATATTTTTATTATTTACAAAATCATAATGAAAAACTAGAATAAACAATTGAAAATTTAGGATAGTAGGATAAATTGGATTACATATCCTAGTAAACTAATAAATTAACTTTGGCACTTGTTTGATATTTCATCCAAGTATTCTAGTCAATTTTTAAAGAAGTATTTAATTTCAATGATTGTCAACCCATAAATCTATCTTACGTTTCAAGTAATTACAATTTGTTAAAAACATTGACAATGTGTGATTTTGTTAGTCATTAGTGGTTTTTGTTAATTTCTAATAATTTATATTTTATATTTTTGTAATTTAATATATATATATATATATATATATAACAATTTAATTAAATATCACGTCAATGGTTTGTGTTCATAAATTCAAAAGTCAAAACACATATTTAAACATGTATATAAATAGATTTAAATAGGTAGAATTGGATTTGATCAAACACAAAAATGTCTAATCTAAAGTTAATAGATCAAATTGGGTCAAATCAAATTTTTGAGTGACTCGTACCCACAAACATCCCTAATCAACTAGAATTTACATTTGTTCTAGCACTCAAATTGTATTGTCCTATAAAATGGTATATCCACAAGGAAGGATGAACATAACATATAATTCTAAAAGCATATCAAGAAAGCTTCAACAATTTCATGCTTCAAGAAAATCAAAGACAACCTCAAAAGCCTATTAACTTTATTTAAAGGCGTCCAAAAAACAAGAGGTAGTAAACAAGACAACTTGATTAAAGATAATATTGCACGATGATCTAAAAAGAATATTTTTTTTATTTATATATGTGCAAGTATATGTATGTATGTCTATACATGCATGTATCCATGATCTTTTTTGCTAATTAATTATCTTGACCATACTTTGATGCATTATTGTTTGGACTTTGGATAGAAAGATTAGCAAACAAATTTGAATATGTTATTATAAGATAAGTCCTATTTACTTTGTTAGCTTGATTGAAATAGTTATATAGTTAAAGAAAATATAAAAGAAAAAAGAAAGACACGTAAGGAATTGAATAACCTGAAATCACTTTTTGAGAAAAGAACTTTTATAGAACAATTTTCACTAAAAGATGATAAACACAAATTAGCAAGGAAGAAGATAAAATATCCATCCATGAGATGAACAATAGCATAATTTGTATTTGTATAGTATTTATTATTATGTTGGACATTTATTGATAATGTTATATGAACATGTATAAGTAACATGCACAAATGGTAATGTCCTTAACTTTAAAAACACACAAATAAAGACCATGATATGAAGTAACATAACACAATATGATGACAAGTGTCATACATATTCCATTCTTAATTACATCTATTGCTAGACGAATTGAGTCCACAACTAATTAATAATAGATTTGTGCGAAGAGTTAGCGTTGAAGCACTCCATTGAGGGAATCGGGTCTTGCCATTAGCACAAAGGCATTCACCAGCCTTATTTCTATTAGTAGAAAGGGCGGAGCAACAACTTCTGATCAATGGCATCCCAGATAATGGAGAATCCAAAATATTGAGACAAACACTCAAATTAGGACAGTTAGGTGGTGGCGGTGGAGGTGACGGCAAAAAGGATGGCGGTGACAGTGAGACAGGGGGTGGCGGTGGCGGTGAGACAGGGGGTGGCGGTGGCGGTGAGACATGGGGTGGCGGTGGCAGTGAGACAGGGGGTGGCGGTGGCGGTGAGACAGGTGGAGGCAATAATGGTGGTGAAGTAGGAGGCAACAAGGGTGGCGAGCTAGGAGGCAATAATGGTGGTAAGATAGGAGGTGGTGATAATGGAGGTGTGACAGGGGTTGGTGGCAATGGTAGTGAGGTAGGAGGCAACAGTGGCGGTGAGACAGGCGGTGACAGCAACGGTGGTAAGATAGGTGGTGACGATGGTGGTGACGATGGTGGTGAGGTAGGAGGCAACAAGGGTGGTAAGACAGGGGGTGGTGGCAACGGTGGTGAGATAGGAGGCAACAATGGTGGTGGAGGTAATGGTGGAGAGACAAGCGGAGGCAATAATGGTGGTGAACTAGGAGGCAACAATGGTGGTGATAATGGAGGTGTGACAGGGATTAATGGCAATGGTGGTGAGACAGGTGGTGACAATGGTGGTGAGATTGGAGGCAATAATGGTGGTAAGAGAGGTGGTGGAAAGTCAAGTGGAGGTAATGATGGTGGTGACGTAGGAGGCAACAATGGTGGTAAAAGAGGTGGTGGAGAGTCAAGTGGAGGCAATAATGGTGGTGAAGTAGGAGGCAACAATGGTGGTAAGAGAGGTGGTGGAGAGTCAAGTGGAGGCAATAAAGGTGGTGAAGTAGGAGGCAACAATGGTGGTAAGAGAGGTGGTGAAGAGTCAAGTGGAGGCAATAATGGTGGTGAGCTAGGCGGCAACAATGGTGGTGACCTAGGAGGCAGCAATGGTGGTAAGAAAGGTGGTGGAGAGTCAAGTGGAGGCAATAATGGTGGTGAAGTAGGAGGCAGCAATGGTGGTGAGGTAGGAGGCAATAATGGTGGTAAGAAAGGTGGTAGAGAGTCAAGTGGAGGCAATAATGGTGGTAAGGTAGGAGGTAACAGTGGTGGTAAAAGAGGTGTTGGAGAGTCAAGTGGAGGCAACAATGGTGGTAAGAGAGGTGATGGAGAGTCAAGTGGAGGCAATAATGGTGGTGAAGTAGGAGGCAACAATGGTGGTGAAATAGGAGGCAACAATGGTGGTAAAAGAGGTGGTGGAGAGTCAAGTGGAGGCAATAATGGTGGCGAGGTAGGAGGCAACAATGGTGGTGAGAAAGGTGGTGGAGAATCAAGCGGAGGCAATAATGGTGGTGAAATAGGGGGCAACAATGGTGGTAAGAGAGGTGGTGGAGAGTCAAGTGGAGGCAATAATGGTGGTGAAGTAGGAGGCAGTAATGGTGGTAAGAGAGGTGGTGGAGAGTTAAGTGGAGGTAATAATGGTGATGAAGGAGGCAACAATGGTGGTAAGGTAGGAGGCAGCAATGGTGGTAAGAAAGGTGGTGGAGAGTCAAGTGGAGGCAGCAATGGTGGTGAGGTAGGAGGCAGCAATGGTGGTAAAAGAGGCGGTGAAGAGTCAAGTGGTGGCAATAATGGTGGTGAAAAAGGTGGTGTAGAATCAAGTGGAGGCAATAATGGTGGTGAGGTAGGAGGCAATAATGGTGGTGAGGTAGGAGGCAACAATGGTGGTGAAAAAGGTGGTGGAGAATCAAGTGGAGGCAATAATGGTGGTGAAATAGGAGGCAACAATGGTGGTAAGAGAGGTGGTAGAGAGTCAAGTGGAGGCAACAATGGTGGTGAAGTAGGAGGTAACAATGGTGGTAAGAGAGGTGGTGGAGAGTCAAGTGGAGGCAACAATGGTGGTGAGGTAGGTGTCAGTGGTAATGGTGGTGAAACAGGAGGTAACAATGGTGGTGAAATAGGAGGTGACAATGGCGGTGAAACAAGAGGTGGTAGTAATGGTGGTGTGGCAGGAGGTGGCAGTGGCGGTGATAATGATGGTGAGATAGAAGGTGGTGGTAATAATGGTGGTGAGACCAAAGGTGGTAACAATGGTGGTAAGATAGGAGGCATCAATGGAGATGAGACAAGAGGTGGTAACAACGGTGGTGAGATGAGTGGTGGCAATAACGGCGAGTTTGGGGGTGGTGTGAGAGGAAGTGGTGGCAATGTTGAGTTAGGGGGTGGGGGTGGTGGTTTGATAGGAGGTGGTGGTGGTGGAAAATTTACATAGGGTGGTGGCGATGGTGTGACAG
>JAMLFT010004493.1:0-19442 GCA_026544285.1 Pachyrhizus erosus | reverse complement strand
AACTAATTTTGTCAAATATAGTCTAAAAATGTTAAAAAAAAATATAAGAACCAAATTAAAAATTTTTTTTTGAGAAATGAAAATGAATTTTTGCAAAATGTTTAGAGGCGGAAAAAACATATTTAACTTAAAAGTTTTTTACTTTATTATTAGTATATAGATTATTTATTCGTGATCTAGTTCAATTTTTTTGTTTATTTGTTTTAATTTTTATTCTATTTTTATTTAATTAGATCACACTCCTAATTCTATCTAGAATGAATCAAAGGGAAGGGTGGCCAACTGGCTGTAGTCCCGTCAATTCTTTTAATTAAAATTTTGTATGTAGAATTTATCTTTTGTATAAAACAAATAGGATTAAATTAATGGACACTGAGAATTAAAATTTGTACAGCTGTACTTAAATTAAACTCTATAAAAACTATCAATTTAATTATAAATTATGTGATATTTATTTTTATAATTTTTTTTATCAAACTTAAATAATTAAATATTTATAGATATATAATATAATAATTAATATTTATTTATATTTTAAATAGCACATTATAGTTCATTTTTTTTGGTGAATATATTATAGTTAAAATAAAGCAATCTGATGAAATTATAATTAACTTTCAAATTAAATTAATTAATTTTATAAATTTGATCAATTATTTTAAAAACTTTAAATTCTAATTATTAAATTTATGAAATTTTCTTTCTATAAAGAGTGATGAAAGATATAATTTTAAAAAATATGATATTTGAAACCGATTGATTGATATCTCATACCAAAAGAAATGTCTTATAATTTTTTACTTAAAATAATTAAGTATATTAAAGTTTGTTTAATTTTTTTTATCTTTCTCGTACTTATTTTTTTAGATCTATCCCTATCAATGAGAACATTTTTAGAAACCACTTTCAAGAAGATGAAGAAAAGGGTGAAAAAGAGGAGAGTGAATAAACAAAAGAAAGAAGTACAATAAAAGAAAAACGAAATGTCATTTGTTTTTTTTTTTTTTCCTGAAATCCCTGAAAAGGAAAGGGTGAGACTGAGATTAATATATTATTCTGATGTTTTCAATGTAAATGGTTTTAGGCAGCAATATGGAATACACGACAACAATCCGTTGCCGCCAATGTTATATGTTAATCCGAGGCCAAAATCCCTTTCTTCCAACCAAATATTTCTGAAGTAGTTTAAGGTATTCCTTGTTTTTATCTAGTGGTCGAATGTTCATAGACGATGTAACATTATCTTTATTATACAAACAAATTGTTAGTTTATGAATTTCACCAATTAAATTAAATAATAGATACTGATACATCGTTTGTAGACCGTCAATTAATTAGAAATTATTTTTATACATAATTATTAAAATAATTATAACAAAAGTCAATCAGTTTTAATTATATAATAATTTTTTATGTAAAAAATTCACTATATAATGTATTTTAATTAAATTCTTAAATAATCTTTTAGTCTAAATTTTTTAATTTTTTTATTATAAGAGATAAACATTTTATCAAATATAACAAAGTTAAACAAATAGAACCATATGATCGTCATTTTAATATGACAAAGCCTAACAACATTGTTAGTTAAACAATAAATACATAACAACTTGCACAAATCATCTAGTTAACAAGAAGAAAGTTATAAAATATAATCTTGAAATTTGACCATCAATTAATTGTGTAATTCATTTAATAAAACATTCACAACAAAATAATAGACTAAATGAAATATCTTTTTTTTCATGTTTATCCAATTATAGATAAAACAAAAAATAAAAACATTTTAAACATTCTAGAATATCATATTTAAAGTATGAACACTTTAACATGACTTTCATGTATCATCTCATGAATATGAATATACGTCAAACTTAAACTCTAATTAAATTTAAAAAGAATTTCATGAGTAGAAAAAAAATATTTTTACAAGCAATGACTATACTTCTTTATCACTATTTAACTTCATTTACATATACAAAATATTATTTGCTTATATTCTACATTTGTTGACGAGTTAACTTTAAGAAAAAATATAAATTGATTTGTAAAACAAGTCATTATTTTAAAAGTTTAATGACTATCTATTCAATAAAAAATAATTTTATATTATTATTTAATCATAAATTATTATTATTATTCAATCATAAGTCACTATTTATATGACTTTTAAATTAATTATTATAAAAATTAATAAATTTATCATATATAATGGTCTGTGATTAAATAACTATATAAAATTATTTTGTATTATCTGTGCGTAGCATTTTTTTAATCATATTATAATATAACACATTTACTTATTTTGTTAATGACTAATATTTTTTCAAGTAACTTAATTAATCACCTTTAATAATCTTTTCTTCTAATAAGATTTAAATCGTAAAATTTATTTAAGAAATCTAGATCCAATTTCATTCAAACCAACAAAATTTTAGTATCCAAATCATTTTTTAAAACAAATATCTAAGAGAACACCATATTTTTAAAATAAAAAATTTCACAAATTAAATTAAATTACGTTCATAAAAAAATTCCAAATTTTTATCCATAAATAACAAGTTAGACCCAATTCTTATTAAATCTAACATATTTATTTTCACCAATCTTAATATTAAATTACTATAAAATAGATCCTTATATAAGTTTATAAACCATGTCAAACTTTTATGCAAGACAAGTCAAGTCGTAAAAACTTCAACAAATAAACAAATGAAATTGAGGCATGTATTTTAAATTAAAATCAAGTTACAATCTCATATTTTCACCACTACTTTTCCATCAAATTTCTAAAAAAAATAAATTCCCTCTTCTCCCTCGATCCAAATATGCTAGAATTTTTTTTTTCACGTGTGATAAAAAAAATATATCAATCAATTGAACCAACATATTTACCAAAATTTAACCTAAGTTTGAATGTATGAATCGAGCATAAGATGGCTCGGCATATCTAACCCCTTAATTTAATTTTATTTTTTTCTGTATGCGAAGGTATATATCTTCTGACATGTATGAAGGAGACCTTGCCCAGCTTTAGAAGCCGAGCAGCATTTACTCAAATAAGTCTCCACTCTATCACATGCTTTTAGCGTTGATCAAACGAACTAAAACATGAGGAAATGGTAAGCCTAGCCTTGGCTTTGCTAGCGTCAGCATACCAACGAGAGATGTTCTTGAGTTTAGGGTTTAGGGATCTACTAATGCAAATTGCACCAAAAATAATATTAAAATTCTACTAATGCAAATCACACCAAAAATAACATTAAAAAACTCCTTACCAGTAAATGGATGAAAAACTCGCTAAGAACGTTTTAAATGCCTCTACAGTTTCGCAGTACTCCTCCCCAATAATGTCATAGCATATTACATCAAAGCTCAATTTAGACTAGTTCGCATACAAGTTGTGTCATTAAGCAATCCCGCTTAGGGATCACCAAATAGAACATAACTCTCCCACAGTGATACACCTGTCTATTTAGTGAACTTGCTTTGACAGTACAATACAGCAATGCCAGCAACAACACCAGCAATAAGAAATGAAGATTTCCCTGTTCGATCTAATAAACTGCCACTAGTGTAAGCCCATATCCATCGAGATAGAAAATGCAGCCCACAGGTATTTTTGAACTTCTGGATTGAAAAATCCTAAAGTAGATGGAGTATGTTCTGTCAGTTCCACGAAAGAATAACAGCCACTCTTACAAGTAATTGTCCTCAGATTATTTTACAAGTGCTATTTTATACAACTATTGCATAGTTCCCGTTATCTATGGCCATTTCAATGCAAATAATGAACTTGGAGGATAGGCTACATATTTTCTCAAAAAATGCAATTGAAGAAACTGACCAACAGTCAATGAGCCGGCCAGTGCAGTTCTTCATGCTTACAGTTTACCCACATTCTCAGCAAATGTAGCCAAACTGGAATTGTAAGTTTCTAGAGAGAAATCCTGCACATTCTCACAAAAATTGTCTAAGTTTCATTCATTTTGGAAGCCTATCATGTCACTCATTCAAATGTGTAAGACAATTTTCTCAAGACAGGATAGAATTGCAATTCCATGAATCATGCTCTATTCTGCCTCCCAAATTAATCAATCATATATGAACACAGAAATATTGAGATGCAGGGAAGTAATGAAATCCAAAATTTGAAGCAGTGTTACATCATCTGGTTTACCTAAAGAAAATGTAACATTCTAGAAAAACATTTATCTTCCATAATAGAAATAATAGACATGGATTAGTTAGTTTCTTCAGTCCATGGTAGACTAGACACTGATCAGAGCTACTTGACAGTTCGTGTAGCAGATTCTTCACATTAGCAAAGGATGAAATCAAAACAAATAAATAAGAGCTGAAAAAGGACATAAAGCATCACATGCATATCAAACCAGTCAGCCAAGTGCCCAAGTCTCTAGGTTATTTGCAGGTCCAATAGAACTAATTAAAAACAATAATAATATTATGAAAATAAATGTATTGGACAAAATATAATAGAAAAATATATCATACAATAATTAAACCTTGGATATCATTAAAAATAGTATGCTTTCAATCATTTGTGTGCCATTTCTATGAATTTCTGTTGTAAGAAATACTAGTTTTGTCAGTATATATTGTTGCATCTCAGCTCTATGCTAGGAAGTATCAGGTATAATAGTAAATCACACAAATGGCTTACATGCATACCAACCTAAGGTTTGAATAAAACTAACGTTGTATAAATATAAAGATATGATGTGATGCAATACAGTGTAACAAACAAATGCTATGCATTTTGAAAAACATCAAGAGACAAATATGAACATAAAATTGCTAAGGCATAAAAAAAGGAAATTGTTCTTAGTTTTAGAAAGAAAAATAGAAAAGGAAAAAGAAAAAATGCAACACAATTGGAGCATGGTTGGAATTATAAGGTTGATTTGGTAGTTGAAAGGAGAAGAGGGGAATGAGAGAGGTCGTAAATTTGAATCTCTCCCAACAAAAAAATAGCATACTAACAATCAACATTTGCTGATAAAAAAATAATTCTAGCATGGCACACATGAGAAAAGAATGTGTGAGCAAGAAAGAGTAAAAAACACAGGCATGAAAGAGGAGAAATTCTAATATGCTCCCAGCTCCCAGCTAATACTCTACAAAGTTGTGTACCCTTTTAAATTTAATTTAATATTTTATTTTGAATCAACTGCATTGCCATGTATTACAGCCTTATTTGAGCAGTGTAATACTCCCAGAGAATGTAAAAAAACTCTGGGAAGAGAGACGCAGAGCATTGTGGTGAATATAAAAATGCCAACTAAGCAAAGAAAGCTGAAAAGGCCAGAAATCCTAGGCAGGCACAATGGATTTTTCACCAGTAGATACTAAGTACTACCTTCATCTCTAAATGTAAGACTCTTGTTAAATGTATTTGTCCTTTTTAAAAGACTCTTTTTATGTTGTTTTTTGCATTAATTTTTTTTTTACCAAAATATTCTTAGTTACTTTATAATAAATGCTATAAATTAATAAGATAAATTTATTCTCTCTCTTGTGAGAATCGGAGAAGATGACTAACACATATTAATTGATTACATAAAAAATAATTAAGTAGAAAGTGTGAGATGACGAGTCCCAATAATTTTAAGAATAATTTTAGAAAAATAATATAAATTGTTAACAAATTTAATGTTATTAACTAAATTAACCAATTTTTTTAAAAGAAGTGAATTAGTTTAAAAAGTCATATATTTAGGGACGGAGGTATATTTCTCAAATTAATGAGTGAGTTTAAAGCTAAAAGCATATTAGTCATTACCTTTGGTAACTTGTGCTGCTGGGCTAGATGATCGACATGGAGCCTCACATTTGATGATGCAGCAATCCAGGCTCGGCGGTCAACATCAGAATATACATATGCTATAATGTCAAACAAAGTTTTGGCTCCACCTTCAATTGCTTTCACGATATTAGCTTCTCTACTCCTTCGATTCCTGAAAATAATAATAACAGTCCACCCAGTTGCTGACTCTGACAAAAAATATCAACTGTTAACTTGTTCAGTCAAAGGAAGGAAGTAATTGAAGGTTTAATACTTTAGATATCCACACAGCATCTGCTTTGGCCAGACATTAACTCTCCCATGCATTGGTATTAAAGCATGAGGTGAAAGCTCCAAAAATTTGTACGTGGTTTGGAAGTATTCCTGCAAATGATAATAATTGTGAGCAAAAGGACATCTAATACATGGATATTATTAACATTATTTTCGTTGTTAGTGTACATTTGATAGGAACCCAATCCGTACTGTTCCTGGATATCCCCCCATTAAGGTGCCTCTTGAAGTCTATACCTGTAGGCTCAAATTCCAGAGGGCTTAGCACAACCTTAGGTGGGAATTGCTCATGGGAGGGAAGAGTTAGTTACTTAATTATAGAAAGAAAAAGGAAAAACCTGAATCTGTTATATAGGAGAGGGAATAAGATAGGGTCATGTGGAGAATACTGCTGATTTTTTGGGAGCCTAAAGAACTCTTTGTAGCTTGGCTGCCCTTATTTTCTTGTATTCCATCTTTATTGATTCCTAGTAATCCAAATACTATTTCATATAGGTATTATTTCCTTATCATTGGTGCTCTCGTTGAGAGGGCATATGCAAATGAGGATGGTATCACAACAACTGGATGCCCTAGGAACATGTGTTGCCACTATTTAGTCAAGTCTGAGAAACCAAGTATTGCTTATGGGACAAGATTAATTGGTGTGCTCACATAACATGACACTGAAGGAACATACAACCCAGCTGATTCATGACTAGTGTCGCTATCAAGTTCCTCACTCCCTCCAAGCTTTACATGTTCCGGTGCAAGATGGATTTAATGGCAGTAACAATGAACATCATTCTCTAGTTGGACATCACAGGGATCACCAAATGGAGTATCAGGCTCCACTTTCAATATATCAAATGAGTTCCACCCTTTTGCAAAGTGGATCAAGTTCCCTCTTTTAAAGGTGAAGATCCAGTGGGGTGGATCTTAAAGGCAGACCTATTTCCCAGTGCATGAAACACATCCAAAGATGGATGTGCAGTTGGCACAAAATCTATATGGAAGGCATGACATAGCATTGATTCAAAATTATATGCAATTCTGATCCTCAACTGAATTGGGAGACGTTTAAGTGATCACTAACGGATTGCTACAAGAACCATCAATCTGGGAACTCATTCCCAGCTCAAGCTCTTTCAACAAACCAGAGCCATAGACGAATATGTGGAGGCGCTTAAGGTCCATATGGCACAAGTCTCGTCGATGTCAAAGGAGCAATATGTGGATTTTTTTCCTAGGTGGCCAAAAGGAAGAAATTCAACTACAACATAAAATGATTTTGGTGGTGCACTTGATTGAACAAAGACTAACTCACACCACCCCTTTAGGAGACTGTAAATAAAAATAAAGGAACTGAATATATCTCTATGTGTTTGCAATACAAGCTTTAATTCCTTTTTATAGGCTAAACTTATTAAAGGAAATAAGGAAACTAAACATATTAAGGGAAATAAGGAAGTAGGAAAGAAAAACAAATGTATCCTCATCATTATAAACAAATAGCAAGATTTTATTCCATTTACAACACTTCCCCTCAAGTTGGTGAATAGATATCAATCAATCCCAACTTGCTAGTAAGTTTTTGGAATCATGGAATCCCTTGGTGAATACATCTGTCAATTTAAGTCCCAAAGGAATGTAGGTTGTAGCTATTAAATTAAACTAATGTCCAACTTCTCTTTGAGGAAATGTCAATTAATCATTATATGCTTGGTTTTGTCATGGTATAAGGGGTTATGTGCAAGTCATGTGTTTGGTTAAGTGTCGGTCAACCTTTATTTGGTTCTATCATGGTGTACGGGATTATGGGCAATGCTAATAGTTGAATTATTATCAAAAAACACCTTCATAGGATCCTCATACTTTATCTAGAGGTAATCAAGTATGATCTTCATCCATAACACTTCATAGATATCGTGCATCATAGCTCAAAATTTTGTTTTTGCACTAAATTGAGCAACTACATTTTGCATTTTACACCTACATATCACTAGATTTCCTCCCAGAAACACATAGTACTCTTAGGTAGATCTTCTATCAACAACAGATTTGACATAATTAAATCTATATACACTTTCATGGACACTAAAGATCAAGTTTTAAACCCACTAACAAAAAATTATTTGCTAGTACCTTTTATAAAGTAAAAAAGCCACACGTGTTGGCATAAAGATCCAATATATAGCTCTTTCATTTAAAGTAAAAAAAAAATCTTTCTCAAAATTTGCTTTAGGTCTCACTCATCATTAGGTAAATCCTATCTCTTATGAATAATAATAGTCTTTGTCTTGGACTTGTCTTCAAATATTGAAGGATTTTATACCCTTTAAGAGGTGTCTTTCTCAAAGATCATGCATGAATTAACTAACCACATTTAAAACATAAGCAATGTCTAGTCTAGTGTGAACAAATAGATGAGTTTTCCCACAAGTCTCTAGTATCGGGCCTTCATTACTGTTGAGCTTTTTTCATCACTTCCAATCTCGTGATTTTGATCAATGGGAACTTCGAATGTTTTGCACCCCAATTTACCTGTTTCTTTGAGAAAGTCAAGTACATACTTTCTTTGGGAGATAAAGATACCTTGTCTAGAATAGACAACCACTATCCTAAGAAAGTACTTTAGCTTTCCAAGGTCCTTCATCTCAAATTGAGTTGCCAACTTCTCCGCCAGTGTCTATTTTTTCAATCTCATCATTACTTGCAATAATCATATCATCCACAATTCCACATGTCTAGAAAGAGTGTGATTTTGCCATCACAAGAATGCTTTATGAAAAGGGTATGATCAACTTGATAATTGATAACAATATATTTAATAGCTTATGGGTCCAACTTTCCAGTGTTAACTATGAAAATGATTAGAGGCAACGTATCCAAAGACACAAGTTTGGAGACTTGACATGACAAGAGAAGGGAAGAATGCCAACATGTTTTGTACTGGATTAATATCATTCAAGACACAAGTAGGTAACTTGTTTATCAGATATGGAGTTGTAGAGAGAGAATTTGGACCCCACAAACTTGCTTGCATATCTTTAGTTGATGTAGGATCTCAACCCCCTAAGAGTCAACATCATAGTGGTTATATTCTACTATGCTTCACACAGCCTTTCAAGTCAGCCTCTCTATAAGTAGCCATGTTTGAGACACTGGAAACCAACTCTAATAAACCTCAATTAAGATAAACCAAGGGTGATCAAATTAAGTTAGCTTTCCAACACAGCCAGCTAGAGAATCATTATTGGCAGTCAAAGAAAATGAGGCAGAAGAAGGCTGTAAAATAATGTCTAGAACTAGATTATAGGGCACTTGATCCTAAGAAAATGTCTCATCCTAAGGAACTGTCCTATTAATCTTAGAGATACTTAAGTCAGCAATGCAGAGTAATGGCTCTTACTTCTAGTCTTTAAATATTCTTCTCGTTGAATCTCATAGTCTATAATTTAATAATTAGATCATATGCATTTCCAACATATAAGGTCTTTTCACACTTACAGACATGTTTCCACCAGCTTTTATGTCCAAGGTAGCACTTCCCTGACTGAAACAAAGTAAATAAATAATTTAATAGAGTGAAGTAACTATCGTAAAACATTGAATATGAAGTTCATCTTTGAAATTATAGGAACTGCAGAGAGGAAACCAAATGGCTTCGACAATGGATAATGACACTAATTCTGCAAGCCAAACCATTTCTTTCTCTAAATCAAACTAGCGTAGATCATGTATTCCCTAATCAATTTTTGAGAAGAGGATTTTAATGAAGGCAAGTCTAGTAGATTGATCCTCCTATAACAATACTATCATATCTGTGTTCTCCCTATACCTTTATGTCTTTAAAGAATTCACTGACCTAGAAAGAAAAGGAAGAATGTTTGAAAGTAGATAATGTAGTCTTTTTTAACTTCTAGACAGCAAATAAGCTAATTTTAACAGTCGCATAAACTCAAAAGGTTCACCAACTTGTGTAATATACAATATTTTGCTTTTATTTTTTATCAAATAATAGATATAATTAGAATAAAATACTGCATAAACAACCACCCAAGCACTTCAAACAAGGCATCATAATAGTTTACTACAATTTCAAGTATCTACAAAACAAAGTCCACAGTCTAACAAAGACATTGTTCCAAATATCAAGGTATTCAGATGTAATGGAAGTTTCACAACCATCCAAATATGCATAAAAACTTAAACATATATGACATTTAAATGTGTATGCATACATGACAATTAAAATTTCTCTTTGCTTAATCTACTAATCATGAATCTTACCCCACACAATGATCACCTACTATCAAGGAATGAGTATTTGCATGAAGCAGTGCCATATGACCATCTGTATGTCCCTAAACCAAACAACATTTTCAAATTCAGCAGAAAATAGAAGCAACTTTATATAGAACAAATATTCTTTCACCATACTTATTACTTCAATACAAAGTCAGTTAAGAATTCAAGTAATATTTAATATAGCTTGAGACATAGTTTCTTTATTTTGTTAAAAATAGTTACCAAGAGATATTAAAAAATGGCTTTTGATTTACAACTCCATGGCAACTCCTTCATGCAAAAGCACTTTGGATCTAAAGCAGTGACAAAGCAACAGGTTCAGCGTTTGAAGAAACTATCTTAAGAACCAATACAGCCAAAAGCTTAATCTGCTAAAATAAAACACCTAAATGATTTTTAATGTACATCTCAAACAAATCTTTTGTGAAAGTTTTCTGTCCTATAAGGTAATGTTAAAATAGTGGATATGCTGTTATCCAATCATAAATCTTAAACAAAATTTTCAAATTTAAATAGAACACAAGATCTAGAAAATTTGAGTTATTCCAAACAACTAAGATTATGCATGTGAAAAGTACCGGTGCAAAAATAACTCTCAATCTCTGACCACCAATGTCAATGTCTTCATCTCCCACAACTGGGGTATAGCCAAGTGACCAAACATCTGTTATCATGAAATATCAGTTTAACAGATTGCTGAAGTTTTATTTTTGGTACATCATGGGAGAATTTAAAAATCTAAAAGAAAATTTAGAAACTAAACTAAAAAGTTATGTCAAAAAGATTGATATAACTAACAGCATGTGTTTGTGTATCCTAGCTTTGTTCTGTGTTGTTAAACTTTAGACTAACTCTTTCAGAAGCAAAAGGAAGAAAAACATCACTCTCTTCTCATTATTCTATTTTAGATTGAAGTTGAATAACAGATACCCAAGGGTTGAATTGTATATCAGTAGCCAGATTCACATACTACAAATAGAAAATTTAATAGTAAACTGTCTCCATTATGCAACAGAAGAATGTCTATAGTAGTGCTATACAAGCACAAAAAATGCATGAAAATCTTTCTTTCTGACTGATAAAAAAAACATGCATGAAAATGACAGAAAAATAAGGAGAAAGGTAACTCACTTATAGTCAATCTGGAACCAAAATTTTAATGCAGTTTGATTTATTTGTTCGGAAAGTTATCAAATCAAAATTGATCAGTATTGAAATCCTTTGAAATAAGTTGTGCGTACACATAAATTGGCTCAAATCAGGTGGAAACGGAATATGAGTGGATTTGATTCAAATTTGGTTTTAATGATTTGAATTGATTATTTAGCCCTAATTAAATTTTGGGAGGGAGAAATTCTATAATTCAGCAATGGGAATTGAGAAGGAAATGGAAAAATTATTAAAAGAAAATGAATTAAAATTTAGGTTAAATTTTTCATTTGATCCCTATAGTTACAAAAACTTTCTTTTTTAGTCCTTATACTTAAAAACACCCCATTTTAGTCCCTGCACACTTTAATCTCTTTTAGTCCTCGTCGTAGGGATTAAAATGATATTTATAAGGACTAAAAGGGATTAAAAATGATATGTGTAGGAATTAAAATGGAATTTTTTTAAGTATCAAGCTAAAAGGAAAAGCTTTTATAACTATAAGAGCCATGAGTAATCAAACCTTAAATTTTTCTGTAATATGTTCCAAATATATTTTATACGACTTGCAAATCAATCTAAATCATTTTTTAAATGGGTTGAAAATTTCTTTCCTAATCAAATCAAATTAATATCCATTTTTAATGATTCCAAACAAGCTGTTAGAATAACGATCCTTAGGACCTAATTCTAAAAAAATAAGATCTGATACACCCAAAAAAATGCAACCAGCTGTACTGCCTCCTCTCTCTTGTCCTGAAATTTCACTGAACAGTATCTAGACCCTTATTGCATAAAACTACACCAAGCATATCCTTTAGCATCTCTTGCCTAACATATAAATAGCAACAAAATGAATTATCATGACTCACAGTACCGATCAAGTTGATACCAAAAGTTGGGTTTTGAACCTTCAGTGTGACCATTTTAATTCATAGCAAAGTCATGATTGATAAGTCTTTTACTCAGCCAAGATTTTTATCAAATTTCAAAACAGATACAGAATATATTTTATTTCACCCCGGATGCATGTACTTTAGTTCCTAGTTTGGTAAATTTGTTTTATCTGTTCTAGTTTTATAATTATTTAGGCTATGTTTGGATAAATTTCTCCATAAGCTCTATAGGAAAAGAAAATAAAAATCTAAAAAATGAATTGAGTTTTCCCTATAAGTTAAAATTAACTTATGCATCTCAACTTTTGAAGAAGTTAAATGAGAGAGTTTCTATAAAAGACAAGTGCATAAGTTGATTTTAACTTACAGAAGAAGCTTAATTCATTTTACCTTCTTATTTTCTTTTCCTATGTTAAATTTATGATTAGATTTAATGTAAATAGGGAAAGTATGTATATTCTGTATAGCAGATTTCTAGGGATTTTAATTCCCTTGTATCCTTGTTATCATTTGATTATAAATAAATCAGCTTCTTGTGAGTTAAACACAAAATTCAGGAAATATAATATGTGATAATCAGCTGACTCTTCACATTGTATCTAGTACAGTCCTCCATGAGCAAACTAAACGTGTAGAAATAGATTGTCATTCTGTAAGAGAAAGGTGCTCTCCGGAGAAATCACCATTGACTTTGTCTACTCTAGTGACCAACAAGCAGATATGTTCACTAAGTCTCTCAAAGGGTCTCACATAAATTACATTTGTAACAAGCTTGATACATATGACATATATGCTCCAGCTTAAGGGAGAGTGCTAAAGATATAATTAGATTTAATGTAAATAGGGAAAGTATGTATATTTTATATAGCAGATTTATAGGGATTTTAATTCCCTTGAATCTTAGTTATTGTTATCATTTGTTATAAATAAATCAGCTTGTGTGTGAATTAAACACACAATTCAGGAAATATAATACCCTAAGCGCTAACTAAGAAATTTATCCAAATAGAGCCTTGATGCAAAACTAACAAAAACGCATGTTTGCAAACTGTTTCCAAGAACATTATTGAAATGAAAATAAAAACTAACACTATAACCTCTGCTTATGCGATGCATGGTCTTTTCATGTGCTAACAAAGTAGCATCAGGATTGCACTTCTGGATAACTGAGAGACCTGCAAAAAGGGTGAAAACATATTTGAAATTTAAGTTTCCAAAGTACAAGAGTATTTCCAGTACAGTCAATAGCATCTACCAGAAGAGCAGAACAAGTGACGATCTACATGGTGCACTTGAGTGCAGAACTAACAAAGATAAGATTATGTCTTGTAACTGTTTCTTGGTTCTCATTTAGCTTTAACTAATGTGTAACTAAGTAAAAGAACTATTTATTATGACTACCGTAGCATAAGTTACCTTAAAAAAACAGAAGTCAATTAAGTTTAGTAAAGACTCACCATCTACATGATCAGCATGATGATGAGTGACAAAGACCACTAGTCGTCTTGGCAAAGCAGTAACAATTTTCTCTAGCTGATAATTATAGAGTAGCACATGAGATTTAATTGATGAGGAAACCAAAATTCAAAAACCAGATAATGTGGAAATCAACCATTCATGGAAGCTAGTATATAGGGGAGAGGGAATGAAATATCAACAGTATATCTCTATGTAAATTCCTCAAAAATCACATGATTTGCATTTGAGTAGAAAAAGTTTACAGTCATTAAATACAAACAAATAGGATTGTTTCTGCTTTTACCAGCAATAAGTAACGTCAATCTAATCAATCTAAATTTAGAAACAGTCAAATCAGTATTTTCAAGTATGAAGAAATTATGAAATGAAATGCACATACCATGAATATGGAACAGGAAACAGAATAAAAGATGAATCACATCCCATAATGCTATGGACTAAACGCACAGGCTTGGATGTTATGTAGAAGTATACCTCTCCATGGAATTCTGATAGGCATCCTGGATCGACTATTAGTGCATCTCCATGTACAATAAAATTGTTTTCTGAATCATTTGGAACATTCTCAGGTGCAAACACCACCAGATTTGTCGTGTGAAAAGGCTTTAATGTCCTACTTCCCATAGGTATAATTATAATACCAGGTGGGTACTCCTGAAAATAAAAATTAACAATAAATGTTGCTCGTCTGGAGATTTTTATTTTATTTTTTGTCTTTTAATCCATAAGCAATTAACAAAGTGAGTAAGCAGATTTGCCAGTAAAGATATATGAGGGCAGTGAAAATCTAGTAAACAAACCATATGCCAAATCTCAATACAAGAGCCATGCTTTAGTACTGAAACAAATCCAAAAAATAATTCAGCAGGGGGAGGGGGGTGCATTATTGATGCCATACCGACAGAAGTTGATAAACCTTTAGAAGAAAAGACATCACAGCATTTGGAATATTATATATTAACAAAGATTATCAGTCTCTATAGATTTCCTTTAATAAAATATTTTAGAATCTCCACTGAAAAGAAGTGGTTTACAGTTCCTTTGAAATTCTCGTCCTAATTTAAAAAAGCAAAGCTTCTTCAATATCACTGCTTCCAGATTTATTTTAAAAATTGTAATTCCCAATACCTAATTTTAATAGGTGCCCCCACCAAGGAAACAGAGGAAATTTAAAGAAAGCAAACCTGATAGTTTATGGCTGGAGGGACTTTCCATTTGGTAGAGATAGATGATTCATTTATAAGACCAATAACTACCAATGGTCCAACCCGATCTCCATGTGGCTTCACTTCCAGAATCCAGTTAAGACAGCTTCGGACAGACATCCATCTATATGAATCTGTATAGATTTATAAACATTTAAAGTTAATCACAAATGATATTGACATACTATGGTATTAATAATGGTGCATGAAAGTAAACATTTGGGTTAGTGAATGGGTTGCAATTCATTCAAACTACATTGCTAATAGATAGTACACTAAGGGCAAGCCATGTGGGAAAAACATTTGCTTAACAGAAGCCACTTTCATTTTGTCCACCACCGAGACATCAATCAGCCATCCATCCACTCAAAAGAAAAGAAATAGATTGGCACATGAAATTGGAAACCTTCAAGCCACTCTCAAAGAACACTGACAAGCATCATATCAGACTGTTAGGCAACCCCATAGAAGTAAGCCACGTGCTTCTGATATGCAACATATTAAACCACTGCAACATCTCCTAATCTGCCTGTTTTTGTTTGAATTTTATTGTTTGTACTAATCCCCAATACACACAAACACACATATGGGAGTTCCTTAGGTAACAACACATGGTTATTACGAGAAATAAGAAAAATAAATTTAAATTATTAAATCATATTTGAATGGTCAAAATTAAAAGATAAATGCATATGACTTTAAGTGATCAAGTGCAGTGTTATTAGATTTGGACCAGTCATTGACTTAGTCAAAACATTAGGTCACTAATCAAACTAGTAGGTTGCTAGTTAAACCACATGAGCCGGTTTAATTGTGACATAGTAGTTTAGTGTGGTTATATCTTGAGCTTGGTCCAGTGTTTGATCCTTCAAACAAGTGATTTTACATTTTTTAATATTATATTAAACTATTACTACAAGCCCATCTGCTAGCCCTAAATCTCTTCTCTATGCATGATGGATGAGTCGCTGCACAGCAAACACAGCATCTTTCCTCCTTCATTGCAGCATCATTCTTTGATTCTTTATTCATCCCCTTTCTTCATTTCTTCTTCTCTCTCGCAGTTTCTTATTTGTTGCTTCTTCTCACTTCTTATTTCTTGCTTCTTCATTGCAACAACCCCTTGCAATAAGAAGGTAAATCTAGAAGTGTTGGCATTTGTGTTCCTCATCCTCAATTTGCATTTGGGTCTGTTGGCAAATGAATATAGTTGTGATGGGTAACCAAATTTTGTGAGTTTCAGACAAATGAATAAAGCTTTAGTGGGTATTCTCGCTAGTTCACTTGCGAGCTGAGCCACTGAATCATGCCAATCCAATTCCATTCACCTCTGGTTAAATGATGTCAACACCAACTTGAAAACAAATTTGATTTGATAACTTAATCAGATCTGCCAAAGGTTTGGTTATGGGTCAGACCAGTCCGAGTTTAATAATACAAATCAAGTAACAACTAACTTTTAATATTAATCATTCATGTATAATTGTATGATCTGGATTTATAATTCTCCCATTCTTAAAATAAGAATTATCCTCATTGGGTGAGACTTCTTAATAAATAATTGTAATCCAAAATCTCATTGGATTGGAAGTTACTATCATGTATAGCATTTGATTCATTTCTATAAAATTTTACATTGATCCAAAATTATTTAATAAGTCATTGAAATATGTAAAGACTAATGTTATATGTACTTTTGAAATGTATAAAAAAAAAAAATTGGTTATAAATCTGTTAGAGTTAAAATTTTACAATATTTAACACAATTAATCAAGATAATTAATAGTTATAATTTAATGGTTGGAATAACAAACATCATACACTATCTAAAGTTATTAATGAGTAAGAATTGGTGTAAGTTGAACTCTCTCTCTATTTATCTATCTATATCTACGTAAAACCTTCAGTGCATTTCAAATGGAGTTAGAGTTGAAGCTGAGTGTTCACCTTAGCAGCATCTCTAACATCATGCATATGTAAGCATATAACTAGTGAGCAAATTATGCTGTTTTAGAACATTGTTTCATATGAGAATCAAAACTTTTAGAAAGCGTCCAAATGAAAGAGGAAGAGAACCTTTTACAGATAAAAAACAAACTAACAGACACAAACACACTAAAGCTTTCCAATGCATACCAAAAGGTGAAATATTACATTTTCCTGTTTTGTCTTTCGAGTTCTGTCCAAAAGAAGGAGAAAAATGCATATTTTCGTAAACGAGAATTTTCTCTCAACAATCAAATTCAAACAAAAGAGAACAACAAAAAGATTAACTGGACAGAGATACAGGAACAAGCATCGCCATCTTGAAGCAATCCAGGGCGTGAGCAGAGATAAAATTCAATATAATTTTCTACAAATTTCTAGAACACAACCCATTTCATACATGACCTGCAAATAAAATAATCATAATGATGATGATGACCTGCAATGTCAACTACGACAAACTTGAAAAACAAGCAAACCTCTATAGTCCTTGCCCTGAGCTGCTGCCAATTTTCCAACAATGAAGACTGTGTTAACGGGCAAATCTGGTCCAAAGGCAGCTTCCATCACATACTTATGGAACTTCCAACCTCCCCCTTCAACCGCCCCAAACCCTAATTGTCCAAACACCTAATCACAAAAGCGTTTAACACGAACTCGTCGTCACCAAAGCATAAAAACTGAAAACATCGTAAATTTAAGAACAGTACCTGATTGAGAGCAGAACGGATGTCGAATTTCATCAAATCGACGTCCACGAATTTGGAATGCGAGTCCGCAACTTCAACCTCAACCGGTGGCTCTAATTCAGTTCGCAGCGGGTTCAACTGCACCGAGGGCAAGTCCCAGAGATCAGAATCAACGAAAGAGTCGTATTCTTCATCGTGGAATTTGGGAGGGCGCGACTGCTTGACGAGCAGAAAGTCATCGTTGTTTGAAGGGTTTTCAATGATCAAAGCAAGCCTGGGAGCTGCCATTACCAAAGGAACTGTGAATGAATTTGATTGAGTGAGGAAACGAAGTTCCTACTTCCTTATACTTAATTTTCGTTTTTATTTTTGTCTCTGTTTTACAGACAATAGGAATTAGGAAACAGACAACTGTGGGTGGCGAGTTATGAGTATGTATGGGCTACCGCTGGAGTTGAGTGGTGCAAAATTTTGACGCTCTCTGGCGTTAATGTATTATATATGGTGCGGATGGGAACCTGAATCACACATTTCAAGTATTAAAATGAAATTGAGGTTTTTAAGTTTTAATTTAGAGAAACAAGTATAAGCAGAATTTATAACTTCCTTATCAAGGGTCGTTTCAAAATATATATATATATATATATTCGAGTTGAATAATTGATTTCTCTCTGAGAAGTTACTTCCCTGAACTGTCCAAGACTCGAATGAATTGACTATCTCGTGAATTATTCGACGAGGAGACCAGTAATGCTTTTGGGAGTGTTTACATTCTCATCAATTAATTGTTAAAAATATTATATCTGAAAATATAATTCTGATGAACATGTTTATTTAGTATTTAGTAGTTTTAATAAAAAAAATTAAAATTTATTTAATTAATAAATTATAAAGAAAAATATAATAAAAATATATAGTTATTTTTGTAAAAACATCATATAATCACTCTCTCTTTATGAAAAAATAAAAGACTTACAAATGTGAAAACAAAAAAATTTAAAAAACAAAATATGCAAAAAAGAATTATCATAATCTCTTAAGAAACATAAAATGTTCATTCTCATCTTCGTATTTTTTTAAAATAAAAAAGATAACATAAAATAAATGTATTATTTTTATTTCATCTTAGCATGACAAACAAGATGGATTACATAAGTCTCCACAAAATATGAAGTAAGTTCAAGTTTAGATTTAAAATAACGAAGTTAAAATTGGCTTCAATAATTTCTTGATTTTTAAATAAAATATTTTTTATTTTAATTCTTTAAAATTTTTTTATTTTTTATTTGTTTTATTTCATATTGTTAAGTAGTAATCTTAATTAATTGTGTAATAGTGACATTGGCATTTGGTGTCTATTAACTTATAATATCATTAATAGTTATATTAAATTTTTTTATAAATTATATATTTAAATCTCTTATCAATTAATTCAACGATATTGACTATATTAAACAGATAAAGATTTAAGAACACGTCTAAAAAAATATGTGTGATTAATTGTCTTATCAGACAATAAGTTAATAAGTCATAAACATCGTTGTTGTTATGTAATCATATAACGTTATTATTTAATTTCATAAAATAAAATAAAAAATAAATTTTCAAAGAACTAAATAAATCTTTAAATAAAAAAATCAAAAACTTC
>JAMLFT010004492.1:0-19447 GCA_026544285.1 Pachyrhizus erosus | reverse complement strand
TTAGAATATATTATAATAAATTTTGTCAAACTTGTCATATAATTTCTTGTCAAATTGATATAGAATATGTTAAATATTTTTTTAATTATATTTTTAACATATTCAATCTTCCTTGTGACAAATATAAAAGAATGTATAAATATAAACAAATAGCACATCTCTTCAAATAAGTCCTTCAGGATCAACCGTTAAAAGATAATGTAGATGCATAAAGTATAAATACAAAAATTAACATATTTTTTCGTCATTAGGTCACATAAGATTTTTATCTTATTACAAGCAATTAAGTACTAAATACATTTGTTGTTTCTTTTAACGGATTTTAAAATAACAATGTTCTTGATATATAATTCTAGTGCATTTTTCTTTCATTCATCACTTTGTTCTTTTGCCGTTTTTCAATACTAGTAACCTGTATAGAGAATAAGCATGTTAGATTCTTTAGGTGAACTTTTATATAAAAATTAATATAAATTAATCTTAAAATGAATTTTAAAAAATAACAAGAGCAGATACTTTTGTACCTAATTCTAATTCTTTCCACAGTTTTGATTTACCAAATGACCATTTTTTATATGAATTTTTTTTCCACTTACCTTGCTTTATTAATTTATATTATTAAGAATATTTAATGCAGGTCTAAGATGTAACAATGTCTTCATTAAAATATAATCCAAAGACTGGTGGGGTCCAACTATGCAAAAGACCCAGCATGGACTAGGAATGTATGATAACATGTGAACAAAAATAGTGTACTAATTGTCCAATAACTCACCTAAAATGAAAATAATGGTTGAACAATAAACATAAATTATTTCGCACGTTTTTCAGGGCTCAACAATTCGTTTAATATTTGAAGAAAAATTAAAATAAAATTAGTCTTTCTTTGAATCATGAATAAGCCCAAGACTGCAATGAAATGTTGCAGGTTTTGATTCAGCTATGATTTTGTTTTTGGTTTAGTTTTCCATCACTGTCGGTATTTTTCTCATGTGAGTTTATCTTTAGGACAAGATTTAAAGCTAAAATAAGTTTTTTTTATTTTAAAAAATCATATCAATGAATGTGAAATAATGTAAATATAATCAAGAATAAATCTATTAATTGATTAAAAATTATTTTAATTTTTTAGTATATAAAATTATTTTAATTTAACTAATACTTTTAAATTTAAGTTTAAATAGATAGTTATATTAAATGATTAAGGTATACTTAAAAAATTAAAATAAAAATTTTATTGTTTATAATATTTTTATTTGATATAATTTTTTTTATTTGTAAGAAAAAATTGAACTTAGATAGCTAGCGATTTATAATAATTAACATAATGTTCAATGCTAGATTTCATTATTTTAAGAATACCCTGATTTGAAAAAAAAAATGTAAATATGTATTATGTTGGTGTTATAATATTGTGTGATCTTATCTAAGAGTTGTAGTATTTAGAATTGTTTTTTATAATATGGTGTGGGGCCATTGACAATTATGTGGTCCTAAAATTGATATTTTTCTAATAAAAAAGATGCATACTAAGAAGTTACTGCATTCAACAAAGCAATTCAAGAGGAAGATAGTGTGGTGGTTTAATAGCAACAACCGTAGTTTTTACTAGAATGTAGAAGACCCTATCAGTTATGTCTGTACAAATCGTTGTAAACAATTAGGTCTTTTTTTTTTTTGGCTGTGACCTTATTGCAAACTTTTAGAACATGATTGAGGTGATGTTTTAAAGAAGAAAAAGGAGAGTACTTTTTTTTTTTTTTAAGAAATAGTTCAAATTTAATATATTTAAAATAAAAAGTAATATATTAATATTTTTTAATTTTTTAAATATGATCTAACTCTCTTGATTTAAAAATAAAGCATTTACCTTCCCTCCTTTCTCTTTCAAAATCAATTGCCAAAACTCAATAGACAAAAGTACCTTTAATAACATCTATCACACTAAAATTGTGATAAATGTTGCTGCTCAAAACATTCTTGTAGTGGACCACCTCATTGACATCATGTCCAAATTGGAATTTCATGTATTGCCAACTTTAATGTAGCATGTTGATAAATAAATAAAAAAATAACTTTTTCCTCAGTAATTTTCTGAACTTTTTATTTTTAAATTGGTAAGTAAATTAACCTTTTTCATTATGATATCAAAACCATTTTGTCCGAGCTTTAAATTAGAAAAAAATCACATGATACGGTGATAGTGTGTTTTATAAGTAGATAAAAACTTGAATATGGTGATTATTTTTTTTTATTTTATTGCAGTATTCTTGTTCAACTTGCTATACATAGGATTAATTTACCAGACTCTGACACGACTTACAACTAGTTACACAAAATAGTTAAAATAACCAAGTTTGTGTGATTCCTAAGTCACCAAAGTAATTCAACTCAATTAGCTAAATTTGATTCAAATGCGTAGTGTAGTTTATTATCAATATTAAAGCCACAACTTCATCACTTCAAGTCTATGCGTTTAATCTTGTTATATAACTCCATAACATTTGTCAAACAAGTCTCTGCACTGAAAAGTATATTTGAATTTGATCATTTCAAAAGGAAACCTTGAAACATATTAAGCTGCACTACAAACCAATTACCATTCAAAACCACTTTTGGACAACTTGATTTTTAAACTTGCATAAAGTTCTTCCCCTTCTCAATCCCAGGATTCACATGATTTGACTGATCCACTTAATGGCCCTCTCATACAGCAGACTATGTTAACTACTATTCTAATTTGGGTGAGCTTTGGCTTTATTTTTTCTTTGATTGAAAACACAATGAGGAGATTAACATTGTTAGTGGAAAAATCCAATTCCCACATACTAGAAATAAAAATGAGAAATAACCCTTATCTTAAAAGCTAACCTTTAAAATTGAGTTATATCCCTAATTATTATAGACCTAACTGAAGTAATGGTAAGGTAAAGTTTTCTCCAAAAATATGAATTTTAGGAAGTTTATAAAATCATAGGTAAAGTTCATTTGGTGAGTCTCAACTCACTAATCACTATTGGGAAGGTTTTACTGTTTATTTGAATTAACTAATTTTATAATTAGAATATATTATAATTACAATTTAAAAAAAATTGACATAATATTTTTCTAAAGTTCAAACTAAAGTAGATAATCATTAAGCCAACTGTAGAAATTTCGTGGATTACAAAAAATGTAGAAATTTTGTGACTTTAAAAACAGGTAGAAATTTCGTGCCTCTACATGTTGAAGATGTGCAATGAATGACAGGGACATGCACATACTTAATATTTAATTCAATATTAGCCTGCAACTAGTCTGAAAAATAAAGATCATATAGGTTATGAAAAATCTGTACATATTTTTATTTAAACAAGATATTTTAACACGCATTTGGTAATTCATTAAAATTATACTAGAGAAATTAAATATAGTTATTTAATTTGAATTCACTTATTTGATTTTATAAAAGATTTATCATCAAAAGTCTCCAAGTGAATAGTTATAGTCACACCAAGTTTTAGAAATAAGAATTACACAAAAAACAATAAACTTGTTGAAAGGATGTAAAGCGTGAGGTGAAAAAGAAAGAAAAGTAAATAATTATGATAAAGATTGGGTAAAATTTATGAATAATTTCATGCTTATTTTATTCTAGAAAAGTTATTTTATGTTCTATTTAGATAAGAAGAACAAATTTCTTTCTTTTCCTTTTCTCTTTAATTTAAATGTAAAATCTTTCTTTCTTTATTTCTTTTTTAGTTTTTTTTATATCAAACGGAGGTTTAGTGTGAGATAAGCTGATCAGTATATTACTCTTGCTCATTAAGATTGGAATAAATGAACACATCCAAAATAACCCAAAAGATAAAGGATCATCATGATGACTAAATCTCCACAAAATATATTATTAAAAAAAGCTAAAGTATAAGAACATTTTGATAAAATCTGTGGCTGTATAGCAGATAGCAGACAGGGTATGTAAAAGCTATGGGTTTTCTAAGTCTTTCCATGGATAACTGAGAGAATGTAAACATCAAATCCTTTGAGATATGGAAATAAACTAACCCTAAAACCTAAATGCTGCTTTGTCTTTACCTGCCACACTCATTCTCATCCATCAAACCCTCAATCACTCCACCTTTTCTGTTTTAAAATAATCTTCTTTACATGAATAGGAACAAAACAATAGTTAAATTCCAAACTCCATGTTGAAGGAATTTACCATCATTTAAAAAAGGTACAAAACTTAAATAAAGCTAGTTATATGTTCCCGGTACTATTCTTTTATCAGAATTCAAGTTTCACCTGATAATTTACAATAATAAATATTTGTATTAAATATTAATATAGATTATTGGAATGAAACTATAATTCTGATTTAAGAATTGTACCAAAATACTTAAAAAAACTATATTTAAGTTTTATCCTTAAAAAAAAAAGTAATTTTTTTTTATCGGAAGTGTGAAAGAAAGAAAAAAAAGAAAAATATGAAGGAAACTGAAACAGTGTATCAACCAGAAGGTGGTGGCTGGCCACTGGTTTCCGACCATGTCGACTGTGGAAACTCCGGCATGCTGCCGGCGGGAGGGCGTCTTTCCGGTGGCTGGAAATAGCCTATTTGTTGACTTGAAAACATGGGAAAAGAAGCAGAGGAAAATTGAGCAGATGTTGAGAATAATGGGAATGGTGTTGGTGACACAGAAGAAGAAAATGAAGGAGATGATGATAGCACTGAAGGTGATTGAAGTGAAGTCAATTGTGCATTATAGTATAACTGCTGAAACAAATTAGAAGGTTGTTCTTGCTGTTGATGAGGTTGCTGATGAAAATCACTCTGCAGAAGCTGAGAGTATTGCAAGTAGTCTCTGATCAAGTCAGAGGAGCCCTGAATCTGTGGTTGCTGAATGAAGGGTGGTGCCACAGCTGCCAGTGGCCGGAATTGAGAGGTAGAAGAATCAGAAACGGTTAGTCTTGTGGTGGCTTGAAAAGGTTGAATAGGTGGAACTGCTCTAACGTTTTCAGGGAAGTTTAGCTTTGCCCTGTTGCCTCTGAACCTCAATGCAGCTTCATCATAAGCTCTTGCTGCTGCTTCTTCTGTGTCAAATGTGCCAAGCCAAACTCTGGCTGCTTTGTGTGGATCACGGATTTCAGCTGCCCATTTTCCCCATGGCCTCTGCCTCACTCCCCTATACTTTCTCCTTCTTTCCCCACCTCCTGACTGGGTTTCAGTGGCCACAACTGAAGTTGTCACCGCAGTTACAGTTGTAGTTGTGGAGGTAGGGACTTCTTCAGTCACTGATCAAAGTAAAAGACTATGATAAAATTCACAATACATTTGCACTGGTGCAGAAAATGTCATTGTGTGATGAATGACTTAATTATGAACCATGGTGTAGTTGCACTATTTTATAGTCAATTTTGATGTTTGAGTATGTGACTCATGAGGAATGACTATGTTCAGTTTATTAAATTTTTCTTTGTGATAATATGATTTTGAAAAAAAATGAAAATTTCATAAACAAAAGATAATGAAAGAATGGAAGGTATTTTATGCATGCAATATAAGATAAGAATGATACTCCCCTGCACCAGGTGGTAAGGAAAGGAAATTCAATGAAAAAAAAGGGTGAAAACTGTATACTTAATATAGATTAGTACTGCATGTTTCATTCAACAAGTTGGTATGTTTGTTAAAGATAAAATAAATTGGTTAAAAAGTTTAAGATAATGTAAATAATGTTACATTTACACCTCATTTGTTGGTTTAGATGTAAAACATGAGATGAGGATGAAATGAAATAAATGATATGTGTATTATGATTGTGATGATTATATGTATGAAAAACATGTTTTATGGTTAATTTGATGAAGTGGTGTAGTTAAGTAATTGCACCTGAAGATGAATCTCCTTGAGAAGGGACCATGAAGTCACCAATGTTTCTGAATAGTCTTGGAGCACTTTGTTGTTGCATCAAGTTATGTGAAGAGCTACTCTCTTCTTCTTCTCTCCCTCTTTTGAGACCAACCCAAGAGGATGCAGAAGAAGAAGAAAAAGAAGACAAACGTGAGAGAGAAGATGCATGTTCAAAGCCTGACATCATAGGAAAACCACTTTGCTGGGTCCATTCGGTGTTCCTCGGGCCAGACCCTGATGACACAACGTGTGTCAAAGCTGAAACCATTTCTCTCAACTCTGGATCACCCCTGTTGTACCCTGAAACCAAAGAACCACCTTGCATTGTAACTTCACCTTGTTGCATCACTTGGTTAAAATTCAATCCTAGTGAACCACCACCATCACCATCATCATGTCCATAACCATATTCACCATCACGGTCACCGCCGCCACTTCCATGATCCGCCGTGAACCGGATAAACTCACCAGACCCCCTTTGGTGCGCCACTGTTAGTAAGGACATGAAAACTATAAATTTTGGTTTTTCTTACTATTTTGGACCAAAATTAAATTACCAAGATCCACCTGAATTTTTCTTGTGTGATTCCTTCTTCGGACACCCTTTGGGATGATATTGAGAATGAAACGGTTATATAATAATAAAGGGATGCAAAAGGGGTGCAAAATTTAAGCATGTGGAATTAAGGTAGCCAGCCACCATTAAAATAGTGCAGGCAAAACTATAATATAAGTATATGAAATATCCTTAGTTACTGTTCGGTATACTCTAGCTTCTATCATGCGCGTGAACGCACACTCCCCTTGATCACCTTTATGATTTTTTTTAGTAGTTTAATTTTCGTGGTGCACAAATTGTGTTTGGTTTTCTGAAATATAAAGGGAAAACAGTTTTGGTATTGTGGCAAATACACAATAAAAAGTGAATAAATATGTTGTATACGGTCCATCACCGCTAAGAATTTTGGTATGTATGTTCACATTTAAGCTAGCTTTGACTGGAAATAAATAGAAAGTGCGAAATATGGCTAACTAGTTAACACCTTGCTGCAGTCTTTTTGCAAAATACTTAAGCTTTTGTCGGTGTCATTCTAGATATAGAGAGAGAAACAGAGAAGATCATGTTTGAATTGAACTCTATCACCATAAACAGTCAATTTTTTTTTTTGTTTATATCTGTTACATGGAAATAGAGGTTTAATAAATTGGGCTCTGAATCATTGTGACTAACCTATAATTAACTTTAATGGGTCTAATGTAAAAAGTTTTTTAAAAATTAACCGATTAATGGATTGATGTGTACGGGAGAATATCTCTTAGATGAAGTCTGTTTTTTAAAATAAATTTCAGCATTTTAGAATATCAAATAAGAGAAAGAATATGTTAGTAAACAGTATATTTACAGACTATTATGTATACTAATTTTATTTACATTTTTAATAATTATTTTAAAAAATATATTAATAGTATTTTTTTAATTGATTGATAGTATAAGTTTTTTACTAAAAAAGACTCCAAAATTTATGCTATATCTTGTAAATATAAAATGGAAAATATATTTTAACAATTGAAAATATATTGTTACTTCAGAATTATTTATTATGTTAACACTTGCACAAGTTGATGATTTTTCAGGACTAGGCAATATGTGTACAAGATAAAGATTTGGATTGTGACCAATTGAGGGCATAAGGGGAGAGGTGTAAAATGGTACAGTACTTAAATGCAACTTGCATATTTGTCTATAAATATTGATATTAACAAGTGAATTTAGGTATTTATCCATACAACACATTGCAAGAAAGATAGAAGGCGACAATTTGAAATTTATTTAAGAATATTATGAATGGGGCAATAAGAAAAAAAAATTTACTTATTTTTTTTCCAAAAGTGGTAAAAAAGAATTGAATGAAAGAACCTCGTTGAATGGTCAAAACACGGCTCTGCGCTTCGTAGAAGACAACTAAACACGAGTTTGGTTTTGAGCTCATCATTATGAACAAGAACAATGAAACAGGACCCATAATTGTAAACTGATTTTGAATTCTTCAAATTAGGTGGAATATTTATTATACCCTTTTTTTTTTATTATTATTAATGTATTGGTGCATACTTATTTGACACTTCTTTTTGGTCGAAATATTTAACACTTTTAAAGGCGGTTAATAAGGTCAACAGGTTTACTGGGTCGACACTTCTCGTCATCCATACTCTTTTAAGAGATTCTTTCCATATTGATAATTTGTACACGGAAGATACAATTAATTTAATTATCCTTAGCTATTATGTTCATTTTATGTCTAATAATTAATAATCCACGTATCCTAGCTATGAACTAGTATTGGTTAGTTGCATTAACAGAAAACGTATCAAATCATAACTTTGTTTTATATGGATTATTAGTTATTTGCATGCGAATGATTTTTTGAACTTGAAAGTGAGAACTGTAAATTTTTATATAAAATTATACATAAGGATTAAAATTATATAATTATTTTTAAATACTTCATATTTTAATCTTAATTATTTATAATTAAATTCAATGACTAAGATTTATTTCTCACTATAACGTTTGTATATAGTTGGACAGAGCATCCTTTCTTACAATTAAAAAAGAAATGGACAAAGTAGAATCACATTAAGGATAGTTGTAGAGAATCTATTTAAAAAAATAAAAATTAATAATTATTATTATAAAAAAATAAAAAATAAAGAGTTGAAATTTAATTATATAAAAAAATATATATATATATACATATTTAAAATATTTATATATAATTTTTTCAAAATAAAGAATGCATATGCATTTCTTTTACTTATATGTAGATTCATCATTGACTATATCAAAACATGTCTAAAAACATTTGTAGTAATTGAATAAGAATTTAATTAGAATGCAATAATAGGATAAATATTATATAAATAAGTTCTTTATCTTCATTTTATAAATTTTACAATGTTATACAGATTTAAGTATTTTACACATAATAATTTATTCTAATATCAAAATTTTATGTAAATGTTTAACTTAATTTTATGGTTTTATAATTTTTTAATTTTTATTATTTATAACCTAATTTTTTTATTCTTAACAAATTTTTTTAATTATGTGACTTATATAAACTATGATACTTGTACAAATATGTCAAGTCATATGTTTTTTTAAACAATATTGTTTAACTCAAAAAAAATATTATAAATAATAATGTTAGAGATTATTTAAAACTTTTTTTACAATATTAACTAACTATTTGTTATTATAAAAGGTAAATTTTTTGAATTTCATAATAATTAACTTAAATATGATACTTAGAATAATTTAAGATTAGTTGAACGTATAAAATTTTTATATTAAACTTATTAAATGAACATTGTTATTTCTCTCAAAATAATTTGTTAGTACCTGAAAATTGTTAAACCTTCTATTATGGTTAATGTATTTGGCATCTTTGCAATTGTCAAGTAAACTTAGTTCATTATTATTTTTTATATAATTCTCATAAACAAGTCTCTTCATCACTTTCCCCTTACTTAAAATTTTTATATTTTTATTTTCTGCTCAAAAGTTTCACTAATTGAATCGATTTAATTTTTTCAAACTCTCTTTTACATCCCAAATTTATCATATACATGTAAATATTTGGATTGAAAATATTAATTTTTAGAGGTTTCATACAAAGGAAAATTGACAATATAAACAAATTTGTAAAATTTAGAAATAGTGATTTAATTTATTTAAAAAAAACAATTAAAAGGATTAAAAGTGAATTAAAAATCTTAAAAAAATTCGTATATAAAATTTAAAAATATTAATAAAAAATAATTTAATTTAAAAGTATCACAATTATAATTATATCTTGTTATATTATAACTTTTACATTTAATGTTTTGATAAAAAAAATATAATTTTATAATATATGAATTTAGTTATGTATATCAGTATTTATTTATTTTGAACTCCTTTCTTGTATGTTTTTTAGATCTGGTTGGCAGATCTCTCTGATTTAAATTTTTGCTGAAAAAGAAAAAAAAAAGAAAGAAAAATGATCATATGACAGTGACAAATTTAATAGGTAACAGTTAGAAAAGAAAGGTTAAGATGTCAACGTGGATTTGAGGGAGAGAATAAAGGTTACACGTGTGGCTAGTTCGGAAATACGTGATAGGGAAATGAATACGGAGAACAAAGGGTCCACATAAAAAGTAATCATTCATAAATTCACACCATTCACCCTTCCAGTTACCTACATCTCACACTCTCTCTCTCAATCATGTCTCTCGTGTATATTAGAGTTTAATTATAAATTAGGATTAAATATAAATTTAATTTTTGAAAAATAATTTTTATTTTTTAAGATTATTTTTTGTTTTTATTTTTAAATAATTTTTTATTTTAATTTTATTATATTTTTAATAATAATATATAACAACTATGCTACTAATATAGTGGATGATTATATTATTAAAAAATATGATAAATCTTTTATTAAATTTTAAATTTTGTTAAAGATTCATATCTTACAATGAAAATATTTTCACGAAGTCTATATAAAGATTAAAATTGAAGACCAAAAAATCTAATAAATCTGTGTACATATTCTGGACAATAAAACTCAAATAATTATTTATATAATAATTTTCTTAACACTTAAATAGTTTTATTTTTAGTTTTGTTAAGTTATTTTGTATTTGTGTTTAAACTATTATATTTTCGTTTATGTGAGTATATATTGTTTTATCAAACTTGTATAATTTGTGAAAATTAGAAGTGACTTGATGTAAAAGAATATTTAGATTTACAATTTTAAAAAAGATTATTTTGTAGTCAAAAGTGACATAAAGAATATTTATTGTAGTCAAAGGTGACATTGAGAATACTTATTTTTGTAATCTTTTTTTTTTTTTAGTGATGTCATTCTAAGGTTGAAGGAAATCCAAACATAGCTCACAATTTGAGTGAATTAGTATAAAAATTTGTGTTCTTAATCTTATTCTTTGCTTTGTTTTTCGTCATGTATCATGGATGAAATATCTTTACATGTTTTTCATCTAAGCTTCATGAAATTGTTTTACAAAAGTTTTAAAAATCACAAACACTATTTAACCCTTTTATAATATGTTTTTTAAAGAGTTAGAAATCACACTAGAAGGGTGTTGAATAATGTATGTGTGATTTTCTTAATCTTTTGTCAAACCCTTTTGAAAAAGACATTTAAAAACAGATAAAAATATTTTACAAAAAAAAGTATAAAAATGTGAAGGATATACTTAATACAAAAAATATTTTATATTAGTTCACTCTAACTCTTGAGCTATGTCTAATTTTTTGTTAACACAAGAGGATTCGTTAACAAAAACTTGTTTACACATGAATAATAAATTCACTACTCTTAACTATACAACACGTATTCTCAAAGTTATTTCTAACTTTCCAATCGAAGTATTCTTTAATGTCGTTTATGACTACAACACTTAATTACTTGATTAAGTAAACTTAAGTATTCTTTTACACTAAGTTACTCGTGACTTTCTTAGATTTATACAAGATATGATAACTTAATAAAAGATATGATAACTTAACAAAAGATATGATAACGGAACTAAGGATATGAAAAATTTACAAATCAAAATCTTAACAAAAGATTTAAGAAAACAAGACGTATGAGAGTTTAAAACATAATTCATTTAAATGTTTGTATTTTGTCGGCCAAGTTTTTTGATGAAGATTAGTCTTTAACAAATTTGGTAAATACTTTGTACCAATATCTTGGCAAAAAAAAAAAAATACTTTAAAAAAAAATAAGAATATAAAATTTGAGCATAAAACCTAATGTCTAACTTTATTTTTAATTTTATTAATGTGTACTTGTTGTTCATAATCATGGAAGATTAGACATGAAGCAATGCATACCTAACTTCACAGCATTTTCACACATAAACATGAAAGACTTGAGTGTTTGAGTTGATGTTCATGTATCAACATGATACATATGTTAATATCCTGCGTTAATATCCTGCTTTAATACATTCTTGGATTAAAGTTTGTAAACTTAAGTTTATAAATTGAGTTTGTAAAAGTAACTCAAATATTATTTTTACGAAACGAAGTTTCTAGACAAAATTTTAATGGGTAAATTTACTTTTAAAAGTAACATGTCACAAAATTGAATTTCCTCTCCAAATTGATTTGAAACAACCAATCGAAAACCCATAGATCACCTTAATAATACATTACTACAAGTGGAAGTAAATAAGCATTGGTTAATCTATCTAATATTTCAAGTGATCAATATATATATATATATATATATAGGATAGGATCTATTGAAACCAAGTGTAAGTCTAAAAACTTATACCTGATCACAACTGTTCAATTTAATTAATCTAAGGTTAAAACTATTTGACATAAAAATTAGAAAAAACGCACATTAACAAGTCACGTGCCTTGGATTTGCCATACCCCATTTGATCAAAACCTTTTCTTATAGCACTACGACACGTGAATGCATCTGCCAATACTTCTTAATCTAATTTTGATAAAAAAAAGAGAGAAGAACTTCTTGTAATTAATTGGAAGGTGTTCTCATTCCAGCATTTTCTTTCCAGCCAACTAAAATTCATTGCAATAATGCAATCAACATTTTATTTCCAATCAATTGGAATTCTTTCCACTTTCCAGCTAATGGAAATATTAATTTAGCAATGTCTTTCGATTAAGAGCTAATTATCTTTTACTCCATTAACAATTGTTGAACCATACTAATTCTTTATCCCCGATGTACTGAGACAAATCGACAAAAATTGGAAACACGGACTCTTGACTTACACCAAACGTAAAATGATATTGATGAATTAGCACAATCCAATTTGAATCAAAATCGGAAAACCTAATGATGATTATGGTGGGGATCATGATCACTAAGGATGAATCAAAAGGAAAAAATCGTTGGACAAGAAGTGTTTATCGCATTCTTATTTCCAATATAAAAAAAAAACAATAGGAAGAAACTAGTTTAAAAAAAGTCACGTGATATTATTATATTTATTTAATTTTTTAATTAAAATATTTTGAATCATTAGATTTACTAGATTCAAAGTTTTGCTATCAATATCCATATATATATATAATAAGAATGAGAAAGGGGTAAACATAATTTTTACCAATAAGTTACAAACATATTATATAAGTGATCTTAATATCACGATTTAATCTAAAATTATAAGAGGTTTTTTAGAATGATTTTAATATTTGGTTTTTGATTTTTAAATGTAATTTTTAAAATAAAACGTATTTGACAAAAATGAAACTAAAATGTTTTAAACTCAATTTCAAAACAACTTTACAATTATTTTTTAAATAAAAAAAATTATGAATTTGAATTTTAGTTTAAACAACCACACTCCTGTTGCCTTTAATAATGACTTTTTCTATTATCACCACCGCCACCTCTATCGTTATTGTTGTCGCTACCACCATCATCACTAGAATGATATTTTTCAAAGTAATTATTTATTTATGTATAATTTTTTACTTAATAGAAACTAACCATAAGTTGTAGAAACATTAATGTTATATACCTTTATTACTATTATTGTTGTCATTGTTAAATTATTTTTTTATATTATTTGTTTAGTTCTAATATGTTTATTTTTGTTGTAAAAATTTATATTTTTAAATTCCTTATTGTTTTTATTATTTTTAGCAAGTTTAATTTGTTTTAATTACTTTTATGAGTTAATAATTTTTTATATTGCATTATTTTATAGTGGAACAAGATAAAATACAACAATTGACTCATTTTATTCATGTTTAATTTGCAATAACTTTTTAAAAAATACATACAAAAGTAAATTGAAACTAAAATCTAAAACTAGTTTTAGTTTTTTTTAAAAATTTGAAAACTAAAAATGAAAAATCATCCTAAATAGGGCCTAAGGCATTAGGTTTGTGGGTATTCTTCACTAATATATTGCTTAACATGTTCATTTATACTCAATGTGAGATCTCAAATTTACATTTGCATTCTAACAATTTATCCCCCAATTAACTTGTTTAGGTTTGATACCAATTTTTAAGAAATTGAGAGGGGTAAACATTGGGAAAATCTTTACCAATTATAGGATTGGGAGGAATTGTGTGTTGTGGGGTACACACATTGTATTATTTATCATAAATAAGTTTAATGCCCTAAGTGTCTCTAAACTATAATTATTGTAAAAGTTGCCTTAACCATGTAATCTTGCATACAACTATTGTTAAGACACAATATTAAGTTGTAGTGCTATATCTAGCAATTATATTTTGTTTCTTGTTTTTCCATGTGATTAAATTTTCTCCAATAAGAACACAATAACTAGATGTAGATCTTTTATCTAATGGCAACCTTGCCCATTCAACATTAGAATAACAAGCTATTTTATCATTGCCTTTATCTTCATATAAGATCCTGCAACCTAGTGTATTCTTGATATATCTAAGGATTCACATCACAACATCCCAATCGATATCACAAGGGGCATTGAGAAACCAACTTACTACACTCATAATGATTTTGATATCTGACTTAATAACAATGAGATAATTAAGTCTGCCGATGAGTCTAAAGTATCTTCTTGGGTCATTTAGTGGTTTTTCCTAGCCTGGAAGAAGTTTGAGATTGGGATCCATAGGAGTATTACTAGGACGACAATCAAGTATCCCAATTTTTGTGAAAATGTCCAATGCATACTTACGTTGGGAAATGACTATGCTAGAAGCAGATTGAGCTACCTTAATGCATAATAACTAATTAAGTGGTCCCAAATCTTTTGTTTAAAATTGACTATGAAGATGAGATTTTAGTTGGCAAATACCATCGAAGCTGCCACCAGTAATGATAATATCATCAACATATACTATCAAGTAAATGCATTGGCCAAGTAAGGAGTGAAGAAAGAAAACAAAGTGGTCAACCTCAAATCGAGTCATACCAAACTAAAGTAAGGCAAAGCTAAATTGACCAAACCAAGCACAAAGGGATTGCTTAAGACCATAAAAGGAGTGACAAAGGTGATAAACAAGGTGAGAACCTCTAAAAGTAAGAAATCCCAAGGTTGGTCCATGTAAATCTCTTCCTACAGCTCGTCATGGATAAAAGAACTTTTAATATTCAACTAATGGAGTGGCCAATGGAAGATGACAGCCATAACAAGAAACAAACACATAGAAGTAATTTTGGCCACGAGAGAAAAAATGTTTCCATAGTCAAGACCAAAGATTTGTGTGTATCCCTTTGCCAAATCAATATTGTCATTGGGGTCAACCTTCACAATATAAATCCATTGACAACCAACACTAGTTTCTTAAGAGGCAAAGGAACTAGTTCCCAAGTTCCATTGGATTGTAAAGTAGCCATTTCATCCAATATCGCATGTTTCCAATGAGGATCAAACATGGCTTCACCTGTAGACTTTGGAATAGACACAAAATCCAAAGAAGAGATAAAAGAGAAGTAGGAAAGACATAATTGGTCATAATAAAGAGTGCAAGCATATAAAAGATTAGGATTATGGGATGACTGAATACCTTTGCAATTGGAAGCTTATATTTAGGCGACGTGGGTGGAGGGGCATTTGGGGCAAGAGATGATGCTAGGGGATTAATATAGGGGCCACTGAAAGTCGCAATAACTATTGATATGTCAATAGTGGTAGTAATGAAACAACATTAGTAGGAGTTAGAGCAACGGGTGGAGCATGAAAGTAGTAATCAAGTCAACAACCTTATAAAAGAAGGGAGTAGACTCAAAAAAGTAACATTAGGAGAAACAAGATACCACTTAAGATGGGGGCAAAAGCAACAATGCCCTTTTTGAAGGCGAAAGTATCCAATAAAAACACACTTTAGAAATTTGATAGACAATTTATTTTTACCTAGAGTAAGATCATGAACAGAATTGGTACAATCAAAGATGTGAAGGGACATAGCAAAAGGATCCTATTGTGGGTATAAAAGAGAATACAAAGTCTAATAAGGACAAAGAAGGACATGTAGTTGATCAAATAACAAACAATAAAGATTACATTACCTATAATCATGGAGGAACATGATAATGAAGAAGAATAGTGCAAATTGTCTCAATAAGGTGATGATTTTTGCGTTTAGCAACACCATTCTATTTTGGTGTATGAGGTGTGGAGAAGAATTCTCTATGAAGCTAAAAAAAATAAAATTGGGAAGATGAATATTATTTTGCATTATTAGTGCATAAAATTTTGATAGATTGTCCAAATTGATTATGAATTTCATTAAAAAAAAAACTTTGAAACATAGACAAGACATTATAACAATGTCTCATTAAGAAAACCCAAGAAAAAATGAGAAAAATCATCAATAAAAATAATTAAATAAGAAAAACTTAAAGGGGAAAATACTCGATTAGGCCCCTAAATATCGAAGTTAACTAAAGCATAAGGTGACATGAGAGCTAAAATGACTATGAACATGTTTTCCTAGTTGACATGACATACATGCAAAGACGTAAGTCTAGAAAGACTAGGGACCAAAAGACACAACTTCTCCATGTTAGAATTACCAAGACGCTAATATGCAAGATCGGTAGATGTAGTGAAAACATAAGCAATCGGTGGTAAAAGGCGATATAATCCCCTAGACTCATGTCTTGCTCCAATCATTTCTTCGGCACGTCAATCCTAAATAAAAACGAAATTATGAATATAAAGGGTAGAGAAATTAAGTGAGTGTGTAAGTTTGCTAATGGACATTAAATTGAAGGGACTAGGAACAAATAAGACACAATTTAAAAAGAGATGAGAAAGAGGGTTAGTTTGACAAATGCCACAAGCTTTAATTTGAGAGCCATTAACAAGGGTTATAGAAGGCAAAGAATCAAAGAAAGTTAATGAGGAGAAAAGAAATTGGTTACCAATCATGTGATCAAAGGCATTGAAGTCGAGAATCCAAGGCCTAAGTGAAGGTGTATGAGAGAAAATCTTGATATTCAGTGGCAAAAATAGTGACATCTGCAGGTAGAGTAGTTGCAAAAAGGGTACGATTAATAGTCTTAGCAACATTTGTTGTCTTGGATTTCTCCCAAGCTTTAGTACAACACTTTACTTTAATGTCTCCATCTCCATGGTGATTGCAATAATTGCAACAAGGATGGTTTTTACCATTAACATCCACCAAGATGAGATTATTAGAAAATAAGAGAAGGAATCAATAGAAGAGACAAAGGAAAATCCTAAACCATGTAGGGTGGAGAGACGTAACAATTGTTCACTCACCATATCATAAATAGGAACAATAGGGCTTGAGAGAATTTGGTTACGTACCTAGTCAAGTTTCGATGAGAGATCAACAAGAACTAGCACCATCAAGTACTGGTTGCATTACCAATAAAAAAGTCTTGACATCAAGGGTGAACAACATTAAACTATTATAATTAGCAATCAAATGGTCTAGCTTACCAAGATATGTTTGCATGTCCATATTTTTAAGCTTGGTATATAACACAATGGGATGACATTATAGATGTGATACACATAATTGGAGTATACTTTCTTGGCTTTGATCCAAACTTCATTACAAGATGGGAAAACCTGGTATTGAGGTTGGAGATGAGGAGCAATGAAGAACCAAAAGATGCTACACAAAGAGGCGTCAATCTATAGCCACTTATCACAATCCTTAGTACGAATATCGAAGATCAAAGTGGTCAAGTGATCGACACAACCTTGTCCTCAAAACCATAACTGGACAATAATCGCCTAAGTACTATAATTTGTTGATCCAATCATTTTTTTCACAAGGAATCAACAAGACATTAGTAAACATCATGGTGGGAGTGGGATCCAAAGTGGGTGCAGAAGAAAGCATGAGAAGTTAGCCACATAGAGGTTAAGATTGGTTGCTGAAGGCCATGAAGTGGCAAGAGTAGCGTGGGATTAACATATCAAAAAGTAGCGATGCATGCGACAAAGTTAGACACTAGGATTATCGAAAAAGTGGTCGTCAAAGTTAGACAAAGACACCCCATATGGTGCGCCATTGAAAAGATGTTGTGAAAGTTGTTCAACAACGACAATGAAAGGCACAATATCGTTTATCACGAGGAACAACAAAGTGAAAGGGAAAAAATAGGGATTGAACTACAAACGCACCACACAAGTGAACTTAACATCACATTTTAATTCAAAACCTTAAAACATTAGGTTTTATGAGTCTTCCTTACTTATATATTATTTAACGTGTCTTATTTTATCTAATATAGTATTTCACTTTCACATCTGTACTCTAACACCAAGTTACAATCTATAAATGTTCATCTAATCCATTTTAAACATCATATTTTCTTAATTAATGTGTCTTATGTTGAATAAGAAGGATTAATTAAATTTCTATCAATCAAGGGATCTAACTCATTAAATTCAACAATGTGCATGAATTGTTATAAAATCTCGAATACCTAATTTCAATTTCTAGTTATAAATAAAAAATAAAGTTTTGTTAAAAACTTATATTTAATGTCTTTTTTTAGAACTCAAATAATTTTTTATTAATTTTTTTTTACATAGGTTAAATAAAATGATAATAAATGATAAAGTTTTATTTATAAATATTTAACAACACAATCATATATTAAAGATCTTAACTCGAAATAATTAATAAAACTGTAATAAATAATGTTGTGTCAATTATTGACACGTTTATTGATAGTTTTAGTCTCTTATTGTACTTAAAGAAAAATTATCCCATATAATTAGTTGTAATGTATGAAAAAGAAAAGCAAAGATACCCATCTAATTTTCCAAACTGTCTAACCATTTCAGGACTTTGTTGAGTAAAGAACCTGCATGACAGACAAGTAGCCAAACAAATTCTACACAATTTGAAAGGTGCAAACCATTGGGTATAACTACCAAACACTCATTCTTTGATACTTTTTCCTATCCTTTATATGTAGACTGGTAACTAAACAAGTCAATCCCTACATGAACTTTCATAACCATTGCACTTACCAACAACCACCACTTGTCGACACGTGTACATTGTGTCCATTTTTGGCCCCTCAAAAGTCTAATGTTTCATTTTCAAGATCCCATAACATGTCTTCATCTTCTGTTACCTCTCTTTCATTTCGTTGATTCTCTTTTACACAAAGAGAATTAGAAAAAACTCATGTTTATCACGAGGTCCTGAAGCAAGTGGTTGGAATCCTTCTCCTTCTTGCGTTATATATTAAAGAATATGTTTTCAACTTATTCAAATAAAATAGGTTTAGGCTGATTTCATTTTTATATTAATATAATTTAAATAAAAATTTATATTATGTTATTATTTTAATTAAAATATTCAAACTCAGTCAATTCCATTCAAATTAACGACATATTAATCATTCATTCTTCCTTCTTTTCTTTATACTGCTACTATTACTATTTTTAATAAATTTGATTGCTTAGGTTTTGAAATTATACACGATAAACTTTTATGTGGGGTTAATATTATGTTTTAAGTTTGGTGTTTTATGTTCTTCTAAAAATTATAATTTT